>NDGM011238440.1:521-10726 GCA_002564305.1 Octomys mimax | reverse complement strand
TCCTTCCTTCATTTTGAGTGTCGGGTATTTGTCACAGCAACGAGAGAAGAGTAACTAAAACAATGAGTCCAGCTGAAGACCTAGATCTCATAACAATGTCTCTCACAGGTCCATTTGGAGGCTTAGAGCCCACAGCAATGTCTCATGTAGGCCTACTTCATGGATCTGTGCTGGAAAGGCCCAAAAGTTAGTGATAGAAGCTAAGAAATCTATGCCAGTGGGATGAAGGAACTGTGCTAAGAGGCTGAAGGATCTGAACTAGAGCTAGGAAGCAATGCTCAAAGATCCAGAGCTTCTCCCAAATGTATCAGAGCCATTATCAGCAATAATGAAGTACCAACCTCCTCTGAAAGTGAGGAAAGTTGAGTTCCCATCAACAAAACCAACATGACAAACTTCTCCACAAAGCTGAGCAGTGCACCATCTTCCCTTCTGGACCCAGGAAGTGATGCTCAAGATGAGGACCAGTGCTCCCCGCAAATGAATGATAGCTATTCTCAGTGACAGTGAGCTCCCCAGCTCCTCCAGCAACAAGAACAACCAAGTTCATCAGGAAAGCTAGCATGACAAGATCCTCCAGCAGAACAGCTCAAGAGAGCCAACAGCTTCCAACAGCTCCCACAGCTTCTCCAAACAGCTTCCCTAACAGCCTCTCTACACCTACTCCAGTTCTGCTTTTTATGCCACTGGCAACAATCCTGAGGTGGGCCTCCCACACCCAGCACCACACCATGTATGTAATTCATCTGTATGTAACAAGTTGACCACCAGTTAGCTATCAACTACAGAAGCACAAACTTGGCTATAGTCTAAGCCTATTAAAAGTTTAGCTCTATTATGTATTTTTGGATACAGTCTAAATTTTTCATTACCCAATTTTGTTTCACTTTTGCATATTTCTTCTCCCCACTTATATTCTCCATATTCTCCATATTCTCCCCACTCCATATTCTCCATCTCCATCATGACACATACTAACAGCAAGACACTGTCTTTCTATCTCTTAAATCCATTTATCATTCATCCTCCATCTATCACTTTAACAGTTTTGTTGAACACTAGAATACATCTCCCAAATATACTGATACATTAATGGTTTTCATTTGGTAGATCAATATTCATGTTACTTCATAATGGCTCATTTAATTTAGTCATCACTCACTATGAGCTTCATAAGGAAGCAAATCTGATTACTTCCACTTCGCTCTTTACGAGTAACAAACCGTCTCTAAGCAGAGATTGTTAATGTAGCAACTATTACTTATTGTGCTCATGGATCATAGACAAAGCATTCTGAGAGGATAATATTCATTTTTACTTTGTGTAGTGTCAGCATGGGCTCAACTCAAGGGCCCCCTTTAAGATGACTTATGCACAGGGTTGAGAAATTGGGGCTTGCTGTCACTTCTTCTCTGGGTGGCATTATCCATAGGGTTTGTTTGAGCCCAAAGGCAAGCTTTCTACAAAATTGAGTTAGAAGCTGTATTACATTTTATGGTCAAACTTCTCACATCATATAACCTCACTGTTGCTATAGTCACAAACATAGATACTACCTATTTGAAAAGAATGTCAAAGTCACATTTTAAGAACAGCAGGTAGAATAGGGGCTATTGCTGCTGCTACTTTGGGATAACTAATCTACAATCCTCGTTATTGTATCTAGCTGGACATACCATGAATTATTTAGGATATAGTGGAGGCTTAACAAATACTTCTGGAATAATTAAAATATTTTTCTCAAAAGTTTCTTTCTCTGCTGTGGGAAACTTTCCTTTTTTATGGGTATGTCCTTAGCATGAAGTTATGTGTGGAATTCAATGTGTTTTGGCTTTGTTTTAATAAATATGGGAATATATTTCCCTGGGACCTAACAGCTATTAGTTTATGTAATAAATATTTTTTTTAAATATGTCTTCTAAATCATAGTACATGTTCACAAAAAGGAACCTCATCTTTCTCTTTTGTACTCATAACAATCACCACAATACCAGATGCATGTTTCACTACTCAGGTTAAAAACTCTTTTTGGAGTGCTAGAATTTGTACTCTGATTGAACTTACCATTTCAAATTCCCCTAGTCCTAAAGTTTACCCAGGTTTTTAAAGCAAAACCTTAGAGGGTAACTCTAGGGAATCTGATTAAATTCCTGTCCTTGCAGTAAGATTTTCCCAGGGGGCTTCTGAGTATAGTTCTTATTATACTGTCCACTCCTTCATCTACCACTGTTCCATCTGTCTGTGTAATATGTGTTTTATTCCAATGTCTGTTCTTGGGAATCCCCAAGTGCCTCTCTTACCTGCAGGCACTATCATCCTTGCTAGGGCTCACTCTGATTCTCTTCCAAGTGCTTCTCTGAGACCCAAAGTCTATAACACTGTTATTTATAGCTAGAATAGAAGCAAAATTTAAGACTTGTATGACTTTGATCTTCACATAGAGAACAGTATCAGACATCATTGAAAACTATAGTGAATATTTAAATAGAAAAACTTACTACAATAAAAGATGCATTGCCAAGATATGTGGGATAGGCAGCATAAATGTCTTCAGAACAAGACAGACTATTTTCACTTTTTTGAAAAGGAATAATAGCAGTGTGTCTTTTACTGTATTAACTTTTTATTTAAGCAGTCACCATATATTTTTGTCTATAGGAAAAGAATAACCTCTGCAGTGCCCCCAAAACACAGCTCACAGCATCTTGCTTTTATAATGTTGTCCACCCTAGTTATTGCAGCAATGAACCCAAACTTGACATAAACATCTAGCAGTGGGACAGACCAACCAATCAGGAGGATATGCTCCCAGGAGGAGGGGATACCACCTTAAAACTCACAAATAGTGGACTGTTGTCCCTCTTCGGTAGTCATCCAGCTCTGGCTTTGTATCTCTTCCTTCTATGAATAAACTTTATTTATTTATTTATTTATTAAACTATCTCCTGAGTCCTCTCCCTCTTTCTATGTTGGAGAAAATGATAGGCTCAGGAGAATTTGTCAGAGGACTGATGAAGCTGGAGTCACTTAGGAATGTGACATTATTTTGGTGGGTTGTCCAGGATAATAAAAATATTACAAAAAGCACCAGGCACCACTTGTATATCCAGCCTAAGTGGGAGTGAAGCCAGGGGACACTCTGTCCTCTTCTCAACTCACTTGGTGAAGACACCCCCACCAATACTACTACTACTACCATGGTCTAGCCCCGTGGAGACCTTTTGGCTGGGTCCTTTTGGGGTATTAGGGAAACCCCTTGTGTGAGAAGAATCAAACCTGTCACCAACAAAACGAGGAGGAGATGTTGGCTTTACTTCCATATGTATGCCTCAGTGGTGATTATCCCCATGCAAACAGACTGGATTATCCCCATACAAATACACCAATACACCTATGCCAAGGGGGAGCCTTTTGGGCCAAGAAGATTCAATGTCCATGGGCGGGAAGGAAAGAATGTCCACCGTGACCAAGGACACCCTCTGTCATGGCACTTTGTGCCACAATTTCTTTCATGCAAGTTTGGACGCTTTCCTCTCCTCAGAACAGAGATGACTCATTTCTGAGGTGGAAGCCCCATGACTTCCTCACTCTTTTGCCAGGATATCTTCTGAGGGGAAGGACTAAACACTAACTGCACTTATTTTCTGTTTGAATTCCTCTGGCTAGACCAAAAAACTTTTCTCTTCCTGATAGCTCATCTCTCTTATTACCTCTCAGCCCTCCCCAAGCAACTGTTCAGGGTCCATCTCCCACATGGGAGATAAATGGAGAATACTGCTAGAGGATCTTTGTATTTGTTGCATAAATTGGAGATCTTACAACAGATGCCTGTCAAAATATCATTGGAAACCTGGTCTTTCCCAGCTTGACTTGGCTCCCTGTTAGTCTACCTATTCCCAGTTTTCTCCTCTAGAGGAACCTGAGAGATTTTAGAATCTAACTTTGGAGATTCTCCTCAAACCTATAAGGGAATGTGCCTTTTGGGAATTACCTGCCTTTGAGGGATGGCAATACCAATGCTATTTGGGACATAAGAGAAATTGTTTTGGTCTTGAACCTCCCAGGTGGGTGAAGGAACGTTCTGTTTGGGGTTTGACAAAACAAAGCTATGTGGCAGCTTGGTCCTAGGTTTATAGGCCTAGTCCCTAAATTCTGGGTCTGAGGTGGGGGATGCCCCACCTGATGTGGGACAGTGGGTGTTTTATTCAGGGTTGTTTTCAGAAGGCTCCCTCTGGTGGTCACTAGAAAGAAAAAGGGGTTTAAGAGGTTTGTCTCCTGCCTCATTATTTCCTTTTTGTCTCTCTCTTAGATGGGAACCAGATCCTTGGGTATCCTATCACACTTTCTTCTAGAAACATCATTGAGAAGACTTAAATCCTGTTTAAAGAGCAAAGTTATTAGTTTTAGTATATGGAAGCTTGTGTATATTAAACTTTGGAGGACAATGTACTTTGGTCTCTGGGAGGCTCCTTTGATTATAATACTACCCTCCAACTAGATCTTCTTTATAAAAAGGAGATAAAGTAGAATGAAGATTCTTAGTGTCGAATTTTTCTGCAGTCTTCAAGATCATCCTGAGTGAATTTCTCAGTGTTCTACAGGCCTTTCTCCCTTAACTGCTAGGAAATCAGGCTTCATACAAGGTCAGGGGCTAATGGCACAAAAGAAGACCCAAGGGAGCGGGAAGCAGCCCCAGCTCCCCCTTACTCTGAGACAAGCCCTACTGCTTCTTCTCCTACATTACTGAGCCTTAAAAGTGTGAGGGGGGATTACCAAAACAAGTCTCACTTTACTTACTCCACATTGGGAAAGTCACATGAGACTGGGAAGTTTCACAAATGATTCAGATGGATATGTAAGAGCTTCTCAGAGAGTAACCTTCCTATTCAAATTCAGCTCGGAGGATGCAATGTGCCTTTTTAATGAGACAGTCAAGCAAGGGAATAAAAGAAGGAGTCCTAGGAGTGGCTATCAAGACATGCAATGCTACCTTGAGGTCCATTGGGTGACTGGAAGAGGGGATGCATGAGTATACTACATTCAGGGGACAAGCCTGTCTTCTCTCTCTTGGGATTATGAAGACCCAGATGGTGAACAACTCTGATTACATTTTCTTTATTCTACTAAGGAAGGCCTAATGGGTGCTAGAGCAAAACCAATCAACTATGGCAAGTTAGGACAAATTTACCAGGAAGAGAAGGAGCTGCTCAAGGATGTTTCTATTTATTTATTTATTTATATTTTAGGGAAGGGTCTCAATACTAGATCAGACTTGTAGTGAATCTCATGTTTACAGCCTCCCAAGTGTTGGTATTACAGATGAGCATCACCATGTCCAGTGTCAGTTGCTGTCTCAGCATGCCCCAGGGATGGGCCAGCATGGCAGGAAGGCCCAGGGATCAAACCCCTGACCCCTGTACCTGCTTGCAGGTGCTTTAATCCACTGAGCTATTTGGCCAGTCCTTCAAAGATGTTTTTGGAAGGTTCAAGGATGCCATGACTAAGCATATGTTGATAGGTCACTATAGTCTGTAGGGAGGGGTTCACATTAGTTAAGTTTTTGACCCAGTATAGCTCTGACATCTAGCACAAACTTCTACAATGAGCTGTAGATCCCATAAGTGAATAAGAGATTTGTTTTTACTTTTGGCAGCTCCTATATCTGAGAGGGAGTTAGAGTCTGGATATGCAATAGTGGGTCCCTCAGGGTGATGGGGTCAGGACTCCTGCCCCTGGTGTACTAGTGCCAGAAAGCATAACTCAAGCTCTTAGGCCAAGTGTCAGAGAGTAACCTAGTATACTGACTCCAAGTATATCTTTCATATAAAGAATCCCCATGTAGCTATTTGAAAAAACAAAAAAAGTTCTTGTTATCCTCAAAAGGGTCTCTTATTAAACATGCCTCAAAAATCTTACAACTAGTTGAGGCACTACAGGTCCCTGAAGTTGCAGTTATACATTGTTCAGGAAACAAAAAGGAGTAAAATTACATTACTGCAGATAATAAAAGGACTGATGAGGAGGCCAAGTTGGCTTCTTCCCAACAACTTGAGATCACTTTTTGTGATCAGCCATTGTGTTTCCCTCAACCACACATGTGTGATTTGACCAGGAAGTACAGCATGCCTGAAATTGGATGCACTAAATTCTGATGGGTGGTGGGTCACTCTCACAAGGAATCTCTTTCTCTCTAGCTGCCTAGCCTGGAAAATAATCAAGGGTATCCACAACACTGGGCATTTGGGACAAAAAATGTTTATTCCAAGTAAGAAGGCCTTACAAAGGAAAGACCTAGGCACAATAGTTCAACAGGTAGTCAGGGTTGTGAGATATGCTTAAAAGCAATCCCTCAAAATGCAGAGCTACCACCACTGGGGAAACAGAGCTGAGGTGTACTGAGGTGCTTATCCTGTTACCTGCTTTGTATCTGCTTTTTTTTTTTTTTTTTTTGCAGTACCAGGGATCTGACTTAGGATCTTGCGCTTGGCATTCAGTTGCTTAAGCCACTGCACTATCTCCGCAGCCCTCTGCTAATTGTTTTTGCTTTTGTTTTTATTCTTCAAAATAAAATAAAATAAAATAAAATTTTATAAAGATTTTCATTCATATGAGAATATTTAGCCAGAGAGTACTATGAATGTGTGAGCCCTTTTGCCAAACTCACAGAAATCTTTGAAAGACCAGTAGACTCTCCCCACAATACAGGGCGAGTAACTCAGTCCAAAAGATAAGGTGACCTCAGCTGATACCTGCCCTATACATATCGATGCTGGTTGCTCTGTATTCCACAGTATTTACTTTATCTCTGTGTTTTGGATTGGACTGGGGACAATGGACATCAACTAGCTAATAAAGAGCTCCACTATTATCCATTCTGCTTCTCTGTAAAAAGCATGTGAATTCTTTGGTTGCTATACTTTAGCAAAAAAAAAGAGGTATCCAATCTGGGAGATCACTGTTTACTAATCTTAGGGCAGCAGTGCTCCTTCATAAAAATGTTCCTTCCTAAAAGTGCTCTATTATGGTGTATGTCTAGTTGTCTCCCTAAAACCTCATGCAGTCATGGGGTGGATTTCTAGTGTTTGTGATTAATACATAATTCATGGTTGGGGTTATGGGTGCGAGTGCTACACCCAGCCTAGGGCTGACAGCCTGAATGCAAGACAGAAGGGAGACAGAATTGTTCTCTGCAGCTATTGTTGTTGCTACTTGTCTCTTTTGTTCTTGCTGTTTTCCACTGCCATGAACTGCTGCCCTTTGTCATGTTTCAGTCTGAGTATGGGCTGAAACCTCCACAAACTGTGAGCCTTTCCTTCCTTCATTTTGGGTGTTGATATTTGTCCCAGCAACAAGAGTAGAATAACTGAGGCATTCTCTTCCTAAAAGGAATTAGTAATTCCTATGAAAATCTCTTCTGATTTCACCTCACCAGGTATGGTGTGATTATCTTACAAATGCATAACTTTGCAGTGTTAAACCCCTGCTAGTGGCATAGGGGTACATTCTATTGTTTTGCAGATACTGTAAATATCTGTTGGAGTCAAAAGAAAGCACTGAGAAGACTGGATTAACATAAACAGGGGACTCATGATTTAGTCCCACTCTATCCTGAGCCAACTAAACTCTTCACATTTATTGAGGGTTAAACAGGCTAAGGAATGTTCAGGACAGACAGGGCACTCCTGGGGCTTGTTATCCTGTCTCCAGCTTGCTGGAATTACAAGGGACCAGTTTGCTTAGGCTGTGTTCTTTGTTCCTTGCTCCCTCAGAACAGTAGGCTTCTGGCTGATATCACCACACATATCCATGACTCAAACCTTTAGAGATGAATTCTCACAGTCAACTCCCTCTGTCAGGTAAGTTACACATAGCCCCAAAAGCTGTATCTTCATTTTCTAGTGATCATTTGCAAGCAATTGCATAATCATCTGAGGCACTATAAAATGGAACTTCTTTAGCTACATGTGTTTCTCTCCAGGAGGAAAAATTATTTTTACAGTACTTTCCAAGTTAATATTCCCAAGTATCTCAGATATTTTGCACATCAATGAAAATAAAATCTCAAAACAATGAGTATGATGAGTTTGAGAAGTTACACTTCTCTCATGATCCCTTATCAAGCTTTCAAGTTCTTTAGTCATGAAACTCAAAGAACTGTGATAGACAATTTAAAGTAAATACATATTTTACAAGCCCAGGGAGTAATTCTAAATGCTTGAAACTTTAAAAATCAGTAGTAAAAAGTAGAAATTAGATCTATCACAGGAAATAGCATCTATGAAAAGACATGGAGCTTAGTCCTCTTGTCTTATAACAGAGAAGTGTTACAAGCCTTTAGATAATAGCACTCAATATATAATCAGAAGATATTGATTATCTAGGATGTTTTGGGATTCTTAATATTTATCAGCACAAGAATGAGTAAAACTTTCAGAGCTGGATATTAAATTATCAGCAGTTCTTTGTCGTGCAAACCACAGACATATGGAATACAGTTTTTTCTTCAGAATTTAGTCAGGTGAAGTGAGAGATAATTCTTAAATCATGGGATTTATTTTAGTATGCAGAACTTCTTTGAAAGTTGAACAGAAAGTGACACAATGAGACATAGATCGAATTTTTTCCATTAGCTATAATCATAATTTAGTTAAATAATCATCAACAAAGCATTCAGCCCATTAAATGTTCTTCTTGTGGAAAACATTGCTTTTATTTATCCTTTGAGTATCTGGCAAACATCTTTGTAAGTTACTGACTGTCTCAATTACTCTTCTCTCATTGCTGGGATAAAATACCAACATGTAAAATGCAGGTAGGAAGGGGTTATTTAGTTCATAGTCATTGGAGGTTTCAGTCTACACTTAGCTGATTCCAAGGTAGAGTGGCACATGGCAGAGAGCAACCATTCATGGTGGCAACAAAAAGGAGAGAGCAAAGGGAGAAGCAGTAGCTCAGGCAGCCAGGTAGCCTAGCTGTCCCCCTCACATCGTAATGTGGATTAATCTGCTCCAGGCCACTCACACCCATAATCCCAGCATTGGATCAAAATCAATCACAAAATCTAGAAGCTGCCCCATTACTGCATGATGCTTTTTTGGGGACACTTAGGTACAAACCATAACAGTTACAGATTAACACTGTATTTATCTAAGCAAAGACTAGGGTGAGTCTCACTTTCACTAGAAATAGCATGTTGGGGGATTGGAAAAGCTAGCCTTCTAGTCCTCGGCATTCTAGATGGGATATGGGTAAGAATAGTAAGAGGCTACAGCTCATCCACACTATGGTGTAAGTAGAAGTAAAAAATGGAAATTTCTGCCATGTTCTAGAACCCCAAATCCAGTCCTAGCCCAGGCCTGGTGACTGTGTGGGAGAGTTTCAGGCTACCTAGCGCTGGCAGGTCCTACCACTACCAGCCCAGGTGCAGCGTGGGTGAGACCCTCTTCCACCCACTTGGGATGCCCCACACCACTCCGAAGCATCTCCCACACCCTGCCTGAACAAGTAGGAATTTCTGCCGCTTTCTGGGAATCCCCAGATCCAGTCCTAGCCCAGGCCTGGTGAGTGTGTGGGAGAGCTTCCAGCTACTCTGCGCCAGAGGTACCTACCAGCACCAGCCCAGGCAGAGTGTGGGTGAGACCCTTTTCCACCCCCTTGGGATGCCCCCTATCACTCCTTAGTACCACCCTGCAACCCGCCCATCTAGTAGGAATTTCTGTTGCATTCCAGAAACCACCAGATCCAGTCCTAGCACAGGCCCAGTGAGTGTGTGGGAGAGATGCCTCTGCCCCCTTGCCACCTTGTCACCTCCAGACTCAGCTCAGGCCTGGCATACAGGCTTGGGGTGAAATCCTGCAGCTGCAATCCCTGAAGAAGTTTAGGGGACAGAACCACCCAGCTAGTCCAGGAGCAGAACATCTTGCTAGAAAGGCAAAACAGCTTCACTCCCAAGGGCAGCAGCAGGAAGGAGCTGAGGACAGCAGCCAGAACCAAGCCAGGCAAAACTGGATAAATCCAAACTTTGTAGATCTGCACCTGAACTTCAGTAGGTGCTAAGGTTATAACTGCAACAAAGATCTACAACAAAGGACAGAAGACAGTGTTACACAAAATGACAACAAGGAGCAAAATGCAATCTCAGAACATAAGCCCACCCATAACAAGTGCAGAGGACACTAACACAGAACAAATTGGAAATCACACAG
>NDGM011238434.1:790-10935 GCA_002564305.1 Octomys mimax | reverse complement strand
AAAAAAAAAAAAAAAAAAAAAAATTCCAGCAAATCCTCCCAGATCGCTGGCTGAAGGAGCTAACCTTGTTTATTCGACTGCCCAGCCCCCACCCTGGCTCCTGCTCAATTGCTCAAGTTACAAGATTTTCCAACTTTCTAGCAAAGTCCACGATGAGAAGAGGAGACTCAAGGTAAGAGATCCACCAGTACCAAGATGCTAATCCTTACAATCTGCTGGAGCAGGAGCCTGAACCACAGTGAGATTGAATTCGATCTCTGCGGAATGGTCCAGACAAGGGTAGTGGTAACAAAACCGCTTTTCATGCTGCCCTCAAAAGCAGATGGGGGTCCATGCACAAAGTTGGAGAAGGGCGCCATTGCCCTCTAGTGGCCAGAAGTGCGATCTTCCGCGAAGGAACCCATTTCCAGAGATGCCCAAGACTCGCAATGTCAGGGTAAAATTATAGCAGGAAGATGTTTAATTATCCTCCTTGAGTGTTTTCTTTAGTCCTTCCTGCTCATAGAGGAGGTTGTAGATGGCAATCACAATAAGGCTGACGGAGCAGCTCTCTCACTTCTCCTCCTCGGGCATTAGGAAATATCCAAGTTTCTCCACCTTTTTCTTTTTAACAGACCTGTTGATTTTTTTTTTTCCTTTCCTAAGCAATAAAACCAGAAATTATATGGGCCAAATATCTTTATATATTTCAGAGGTATCAACTTTAAATTGAAAAATTTGACAGTTCACCATCCTGAGTAGGGAGTTCTTAACAAATTGGGTTAATTTTTGCCAAACAGTGACCAATGTCATAAGAGAGAAATTCATCCCAAACACATTTCAGCCCCTTAAATCATCGGCTAGTCAAGATACACAATGCTTAAATTTTCTAAGGGGGGAAAAAAACCTGGGAACTCATTCATGTGGCAAATTTGATGGCGCAAGGACAAGGTGTGCTGCCTGTGTTCAACTTCATAAAATATTGTCTTGCTATTATTGCTCAATGATGGGACACACCTATGATCAAAAGGAAAGTATCAAGATGGAAAGTAAAGTCAGGTGAAACCATTACAGTTCTCGTTATCTACCTATATAAGCACCTTGAGAGTGAAAAATGAAGTCGATGGCAGATCTTGTTTCCCTGTTTCTGCAGAACAGACTGAATACAACAGATCAAAGTTTTATGAACTGCGAGATTCTAAAGCCACCGGTGTTCACAGGCAAGGTTCCAAGACACACCATTCTCTTGGGGACTGAAACTGTGCCACTGTAAGTCAGGCCATGAGGTCAAAGTCACGGCTTTTCCCACATGAGGAACCCCAAACCAGGATCCTGACAAAGCAGCCATGTAATTCTATTCAAAACCGAAGAAACACTGTGAATTATGAAGCCGTGTACATGAAAAGAGCATGAAATTGATCCCTACTCCCCCAATTCATGGCAGAGCTCTTCAAATCTACCCTCTTCCTCCCACAAATAGACAATCGAACATACACCTTTGAAGCCACTACAGCAAACGAGAAATATGAGTTCGGGGTTGTACAAAATAGAGCTGAAACTTCTTAATTTTTTTCAAATTAACAAAAAGATTGCATCTTATAATTGAAAATAGAATGTAGGTTTCTAGTAATTTTACTGTCTGGTGTTCTGATAAGGCTGCTGAACATAATGAAACTTCTCAACTGCTATCGAGATGGTCCACTGCTTCAATTAGAAGTATTCTTAAAGCCCATTTTTCTAAGTGCAATAAACTCAGTTTGAATAAATCTACATGCCTGGACCTCACCAGATTATCCCATCTGAATCCCTTCCATGCATTACTTTATTTCCCTTCCCCAGAGTGGCAAAGGTACTCTGTTTCTCTCCCCTCCCTTAAAACATACAATAAACTCAACAGTGCACACAGACTTAGAAATAACAACAAAAGTACTATCAATAAAGGTTATTATTAATTATAAAGTTTGGCAGCAAGACAGTTTTGATGTATCAATTTGCAATGACTGGAAAAGGCCAGATGAAAAGCTCATTGTCACTGAGGCAAAGTTTCCTGGCCTCTAAGGCCTCTGCCTGTTCCCCACTGAAAACTACTCACGTTCCTTCGTACTAGGCAGGATTTCAGTTTTGCAGGGAAGGTCGAGTTCCAGGCCTACCCATTATAAAAGCTTGGACTCAGAGCTTGTATTTAAGGAACTTAATGGGGCTGTAGTTTCAGAGTCCCCCTGAATTGGCCACTACCCGTGTCCCTTTGTTTTGCAACTTTTACTCCTTTGTTCTACTAGAAGATGACCCGGCTCCCCGCAGCTGTGGTTGGGCGGTGACATCTGCGTTCTGGAGTCTGTTCTGAGGGAAATAATTCCCATTTGAATGAAATGAAGGTCAGCCCTTTCGTTATTCCTCCCCTCTACCACAGGGCTCTAGAGCTGATGTGAGACAAGGATCCTTGTTCCTGAGAACCATCTGCGTCCCCAGCCCCGGGAAACCCAGACATCCCGCAGAACCATCGATGTCTGCGGCAAGCCCAAGTGATAAGAAATTGATCCAGCCTCCTGCCAGATTAATTGTCATAGCCTCCCTGTGATTAACCCGAAAACTTACTCTCTACGTCATATTAAACAGATAAGAATGAGCAGAAGAAAATCAGATTTCACAATCACTGGAACAAGATTTCTTCTGGAGGCAATGGAAAGGAAGACTTCAGGCAAATCTATATCCTGTGACAATAAGGTTTCAGGACCACCACCACCACACACACACACACACACACACACACACACACACACATACACACGCACCCTTAGGGCACGACGTGCTGCCGGAATAGCTTTACTCAATCTCTTCGAAGCAGTGCGGTGGCCCCTGCATTTCCTGGTGCATTATCAGCGAAAGCAACAGGGCTTCTAGCGTGGAGAAAGCCTTTCACCCCCGAGAGGCAGGAACGCGGAGCCCCCGGCCAAAGGAAGCAGGGCCTTGCCAAGAAAGGGATAGGAAGCCGGACCCGCGGGCCTCCGGGACCCCAGTTTCTCTACGGACTCTGCTTCTCAGCCCAAGGCAGCCCTTCTAAAGCTCCGCCGGGTTTGGGCGAGAGGAAAAAGGGTGCTCTCCTCTCCGAGGTCCCTTTCCTGCTGCCTTTACCGTGCTCCCTGCCTCCCGGTTCGCGTTCTCAGGGCTCAGAGCAGGGAGGGAGGCCGTGCGTGCTTCGAGCCGGACAGGCTAGGAGCTCCCAGAGAGGAGTCGCAGGCTTCGGGGAAGGTCTGGCTCGCAAAGTTCACGATCAGCCTGGCCAGCAACGCCAAGCCCAAGCTCAAGCCAAGCCCGAGTTTCAGTGGTTCGCAGACCTACCCTTAGGCTGCTGGGAGCTTACGAACGGTCCCCGGAGCTCTCGGAGACACTTCGGCTGGAGCCCAGGAGCGCGCGCCGCAGTCGGCAGCCGCAGTCAGCGGACCCAAACCCTGCTCCGCGTCTATGCTCTAACCCTGGCTCGTTCACCTTTTTCTGGTCTTCCCCAGCAATCTCCACCGGAGGGACTGAGCACTAGGAATCCGCGGGAACCCTGGAGGAACCTCGCAGAGAGCGGTCCTGTCGCGGCTTCCGGAAAGGGGCGCAGCGCGGGCGGGCTGGCACCGCGCTGGGGACCACTTTCCCCTGAGACACGACCCGGGGCAGCCGGCGCGTCCAGGCTCACCTCTGCAGTTTCTTGCCGAGCCGGTAGCAAAGCCCCCGTGTCAGGGCCTAGGCGCAGACCCCGGGGAGACCCGAGCCAAGGGGAGTGCAGGGCGCGCATCTGGCGCTTCTGCCCCTGGGCCGTCTGCGCCCACAGCTGGCTCCCTTCTCCGTTCTGATTTTTAAACAAATCTTTTACGCACACTCACTTCACACTAGTGAGGGCTTCTCTAGTTAGACATCTATCTCCCCGCTCCCAAGACAGCCTCAATGAGGAAATCGCCCCATCCCTGCAGCACACAGACTCCGAGGAGCCCATCCAGGACACGAAGGGACCGGCGGAGCGCCCTACCTGGGGCCCTCGCGGGTGGACGCGACCTCCGGGCCGTCGGCCCTGCGCCGGGCGAGCGCGGCGTCGTTAGCCCGGCCCCAGACCGGGTCCCATTCACAAGTCTGCGGCGGCTGCGAGCGGCCCCCGCGGCATCTGCTTCTCCGCCCGCGTCGCTCCCCTCTGCCGGCCGCGGCCGCGGAATGAGCCGCCGAGCGCGCTAGTGGCAGAAACGAGAAACCGAGGGGGAGGTGGCGGCGGGCGGGGGGAGGAGAAGGGAGGCCGCCACTGGGAGGGAGGGAGGCGAGGGCGGGGGCGGAGAGCAGCCGGGGCTCCGAGACGCGGCGCGCCGGCTCCGGGGGCTGAGGCAGACCCTGTCCCCGCCCCTCCCCCGGGGTTCAGAGCGGGACCACCAGGATCTGCGGCCACCCTTCCCGCCCGGGGTCGAGGCGCTCCGACTCCGTTGGGGCTCGGAGTCTGGATCCACTGAAGTTGGGCTCCGGGGACGCACAGCCAATCAATGAGGGCTACGGAGGGAAGCTGGGCCCGGGTTCGGAGCCCCATTTTCTCCCCTCAACCTCACAAGTCCATTCCAGCTGCTCAGGCCAGGTCCGCGGCCACCCCTCGGGGTGGTGGATTGCAGGAGCAGTCGGAGTCGGGGAGCGCATCCGCTTCCCCCTCGCTGTCCCACCCTACCCTCGGCAAACCCCTCCACGCGGCGGCTCCTACCCAGCCCCCACCCCTCAGCCTCCACGCCCGATCCTCCCCAAAGTCTGCGGCGAAGCCGAGGGCTTCGGAGTCGGGAAGGGCTGACTCTGCTCTTTCCCGGTTCTCCCCTTTGCCCCCGCAGAACGCTTCCAAAGGGGGTACAGGGAGGGGCTGGCCAAGGCCAGCTCCCCTGCCACCCCAGAGGTTCTTGGATGCCCGTTGCAGCCTGAAACCAGTATCGCCCGCAGGTGCTGTCACTTGTTGCCTCCCCAAGCGTCTCCTCAGACCGACTCAGGCTGATGAGCAGCGATTCCCAGGCAGGGAGGGCCTGCGGGGCGACTTGGGGTGATCTTCCTCCCTGATCCTCCCTCAGACTTCACCAAGAAGGAACCTCGAGAAGGAGACCTACCCCGCTTCCTTCCCTCCCTCAAGGATCCTCCGGGAGAAAGACCCGGCGGGATCTTGGGCGTCCAGCCAGGGCCTGGGCAGGGCGCTTGCGGTAGAGACCTGCGGGGACCTACACTCTGAGGTGGGGACGGGGTGCCTGCCCAGGACGAGTTAACGGGATAATGGAGAAGAAGTAGAGGGAATGTGCAGGTGCAGGTGGGAAGAAAAGGAAGAGCCCGGAAGCACGGGGAGCGCGGACGCAAGGTGAGGGAAGGCCAGACAGAAGCCCGGGAAAAGCTGGGCAGGCGAGAGAGGCGTTGGGGCGGGGGAAGGGGCAGAGTTAGACAAAACAGAGCCAGGAGGTAAAGATAAGGCTAGACCTAGAGCGGTGCGTTAGGGACCCCTGTTGCGAGACGGCGGGGGAAAGGAGCCTGCTGAATCCCACCCTCCTGCTCGCATCCGCGGGTCCCGGGCTGCTCCAAAGGTTCCATTCTGCCCAGGACCTGCTCTCAGGCGCAGTTTTGGAAGGCTCTCAGTGGGTGCCCGCCCGCTACAGGGTCTGACTCCTGCACCTTAAAGACATCTCCACATTGTTCCCTTGGGTTTCTGCTCACTCCCACCGCAGTTCCCCTTCGGTGTCCAAGGGAACTAGACTCTGCTACGCCCCTGCCCCAAGAGTGAAGCTGTGGGGCCATCAGGCTTCTGCCTGCTCCCTCTGGTCTGGGCAGGAGTCCTCTGCACAGGTCGGCCTCACCTTTTTGCCCCCGTTTTGTTTTTGTTTTTGTTTTTGTTTTGTTTTGGGTTTTTTTGGCTTTCACTTGTGATGGGCCACTGAGTCCTCAAACGGAGCACATTCCCAAAGGCCACCAAAAGCCTGCACGTGGTGACCATCTAAAGGGTGGTGAAGAATGAAGAGGGTCGGACTTCAGCTTTGCTCTTGTTTGGCTCCAAATTGTTGGCTGAATTTTTCCATTTTATTTTCCCCCCACGTGGGCACAGAGGAAACAAGAAAAGTACAGTCATCCTCAGCCTACTAACACAAGTAAGAGTCTTACAGGAAGCTTTAGTTATTCCGCTTTGGAGCCACACCTCAGGGTGGTCCTGCTTCCTTGCAATCTGCCACTAGCTGGAAATCGACCTCTGCTTTCTGGCCAGACTTCATCAAATGACAGCAGCTGGTTTTTAGACCATCCCTTTCATGAGTGAGTTTTAAAAAGTTTTAAAATGCTGGATAAAGGGCCGGCCAAATAACTCAGCAGATTAAAGCACCTTCAAGCAGCCTCAGGGGCCGGATTCTATCCATAGGGCTGTCGTGCTGGCCCACCCCAGGGTGAGCTGAGATTGGGCATGGTGGCGCACACCTGTGATCTCAGCTCTTGGGTGGCTGTAAGTAGGCGGATCACTAGGAGTCTGATCTAGTAGTGAGACCACGAACACCCTGTAGACCCTTCCCTAAAATACCAAAAAATAAAAAATAAAAATGCTGGCTAAGTTTCCACTGACATTGCACCCCTTGAATCCCAGGAACCTAGTGCACACTGCAGTCAATTTTTCTTTTCAAAATCTAGCTCTCCTGTGCCTGGGATTCTGCTCAAGAGAATAGAAAACATATGTCTACAAAACCTCCTGTCTGAATGTTCACAGGAGGGCTTCTTACAATTGCCAGGATGTGGAAACAATGCAAATACCCATCTACTGATGAATCGATAAACCAAAAGTTATAGATCCATTCCTATGGAATATTGCTCAGCAACTAAAAGGGATGGAATACTGATGCTTAGTACTTAGTGAATGAACTTTAAAAACATGTTAAAAATCCAGATATGAAACCATATGATATGCATAATTCCGTTGTGTTAGTTACTTTCTCTTGGGGGAATAAAAACTTCAACACCCAGAAATTAAAAGGGTGAGTGTTTATTTCAGCTCAGTTTGTCGAGGCTACACACTGTAGTCAGCTTGTTCCAAGGTAGGGCATCATGGTAGAAGTAAAACAGTCCATGGCAGCGCAGGCAGGAAGCAGGAAACGGCGGTAGCAAGCCTCCCTTCCTCTCTTTAGTCCTTTCAAACTACTAGGCTATTAGTTGAAGCCACCCACTCCAAGGACTGACATTCTGTGTTGAGTAAATCCACTCAACCACACCCAGAACTATGCTGAGTCAATGAGTGGACTGACCCAGTTATCACACACCCCAGTTGGTAGAGACACAATCTAGATCCAGCAGCCTCCAGAAAGCCCTGCCCCACGAGCCCCCAGAGCACACCAGAGACATCTAATTTTAACCCATAACATCCATTAATAGGAAATGTTGAGAACAGGCAAATTTGTAAAGACAGAAGATCCACGTTTACTGGGACGTTAAGGGTATAAACACAAATTGGCAACAAAATGAGACACAAGGGAACTTTGATGAGTAACGGAAGTGTTCTAAAACTGGATAGTGGAAGTAATCCTACAAATGTATACATTTAATAAAAATAGTTGAACTGTAACTAAAAAGACAAAATAAATTCATCTTTTAAAATTTTCTGTACATCCGTGACCTGCAGCAAATCCCTAAAGGGAAACTTTCTGCAAAGCAATTTTCAAGAGAAAATAAACGAGAGAGAGAGAGAGAGAGAGAAAGAGAGAGAGAGAGAGTCTAGTTCTTCCATAAAGATAACCATACCTCTACTCAGCAAGTTCTATTTTGGCAACTGCTTTGGAGAGTCTTGTAAGTGTTAAAGCAAGTTAATTTCCCCCTTTCTTTCTTCTAAGTGATTAATTCCTGGGAACTAGTGTTAGACATTCCAGTTTGTGACATTTTAAACACACCTACACATAGACACCGTACAAAGTGCACATTTCAGAGGGTAATTTTTATGACTCTGTTAGGATCTGTCTCAGAAATCCATATCAAGCACTTGGGTGGAGTATTGTGTGATTACAGTTTAGATTTTAAAAGGAAAAGAGAAGAATGGGATAAAAAAGAGAACCCACTGACAGCTTAAACTGAAAGCTTCAGTTCCGCCAGACAGCCAAAAGTTGGGTGTTTGTGTTAACTCGCCGCACCTCTCCTTCACTGCCTTGTTCTTCAAGGGAGGAAGCCAGGGTTCAGGGCTGCTCTGGAGTCAGGATAAATCAAACCCTTTGGTTTCCTGCTCGTTCCAATCCAGACAGAGGTGAGGCCCCAGTGAGCCTTTTCTTGTCTTTGTCCTTGTCAGCAGGAGACTGATAATTTCCTGTTCATTCCTTCATCAAAGGTACCAGGCTCCGATCCCTTTGATGTGGCTCTCCGGAGACCCTGAAGATAGCAGGCTCTGCGGATACTTTTCCTTGTTTCCATTTAGAAGTTCCAGGCTCCCCAGATTGTCTCAAAAACTTCCTAACATTTAGTAACTGTTGTAAAAAGTGAGGCACATTCAGGCAGGACTTGACTTCCTCACAGTGTTGTGTATTCCTGATGTGCCAGGGCCTGGCAAAGAAAGAACTTGGAGAAAGATGGGCTTGGAGCACCGTGACTAAACCAGCATTTGTTGCACACTCCCAGAGTTGGATATGCTAAAGAAGTGAGGAGTCACATGCTCATGATTTGTGTCTGAGTTCTGGCTCTGCAACTTACTAGCTGCACGACTTTCAGTGATCCTTTATCTCTATGATATCTGATCTCCAAATCTGTAAAATGGGGCTAATATTTATCAATGCCTGGACTGCTACAGAGATTCACTATGCCCCCTTACCTAAAGCGCTGACAGTTCTGCTTGGAGTATAGACTCAACAATTGAAAATTATTAATTGCTGTTATTAACTAAGATATCTGATTATTATCATACTTTAAATATCTGAGCAAGAAAAGAGTCATGTTATAATTGTGAATTACAGTAATTATGGAGATTAATCTTATCTTCAATGGTATTAGTAATAAAACTTTCGGTCAAGTATATCACAGCAATTCACAATTTAGTCACTCACCAAGGGCTTTTGGGGGTCCCACAGAATCAGATGCGTCAGGCTTGGAAGCAGAGGGTTTATGTCCAAGATCTAACACAAACTGAGGTGGCCATCTTGGGGAATTCACTTGCTTCCTCTGAGCCTTGGGGTCCCCTGATATCAATAAGAGCCTATGTACGATGGGTTCCGAAGAGGGCCCTTCTAGAGTTGGAAGTTTTGAGTGAAGTCCTAGTCTTCATTTCAGTCAAGGCATCTGGCCAAACTTGAAAGCACAAGGCTGTAATCCTAGCACACTGGGAGACTGAGGCAGGAGGATTGCAAGTTTGAACCCAGCCTAGGAAGATTAGCAACTCACTGAGACTGAAAATTAGAACTGAGTAATGAAAATCTAAAAGGTACAATAGGTACTGTGAAAGGGGAAGAAATTGTTCAATGGGAAGGAAAAAGTCGGGTGAGGAAAAGGACAAATGTAAAAAGGGACAAAGATAAACTTGGGCATATATGCAGAATAGTTTGTATAATTGTATTGTTGATTCTTGCTGGTCTTTTCTTTTTTTTTTTTTTTTTTTTTGTATTTAGGACAGGGTCTGCAGTGTCTACAGGGCCTTGCTATGTAGATTGGACTCATAGTGATTCTTCCAGTCTCAGCCTCCCAGGTGCCAGGATTATAGGCTTGCACCACCATGCCCAGCCTCAATCGCTATCTCAGCGCAGCCCAGGGGCAGGGGCAGGGGCAGCAGGGTGCCCCTGGGATCAACCTGGCTGCTGTGCTCTGCCGAAGCAGGTGCTTTAGTCCTCTGAGTTATGTGTCCAGCACTTACTGATGGTCTTTTGAAAAAAGCTGTTAATGCTTAATTTTTTGCTGTTGTTGTTATTCCTCCTCTATTTCCCCCACTCTTTTGAATTTCTGATAACTTCTTTGTTATTTTTTAAACTAATCTTACACATTTATATTTTGTAATGTGAACAACTAATTTGAAGATAGCATCATGTAATAGAGCAACCATTGTTGAATTCCTATTTCTTTCATTAATGAAATCTTGTATCGCTTCTAGTGCTGTTTTCTCTATATATCTATTTTTCATTATTTTTAAAAAAACCTGTTTCTAAAAGTCTAGGGAGGGGCCAGGCAGATGGCTCAGTAGAATAAGC
>NDGM011238425.1:4340-15739 GCA_002564305.1 Octomys mimax | reverse complement strand
ATAAATACATAAATTTGTATGTGTGTGTTTGTGTGTGTGTGTGTGTGTGTGTGTGTGTGAGAGAGAGAGAGAGAGAGAGAACAAGAGAGCGTGCCCATGTTAGTGATGGGCACAGTACAGGCACTCTTGCTTTTCCTTGCTTGCTGACTGAGTCATTCCTGGTTTTCCGAGTGCTCCCATTAATGGCCCGTGAATGGGCTGCTTCTGAACCATCTCTGGCTCTGTCAACCCCCACTCCTACCATGTTAGTTTCCTACGTTTGCCATCACAGCTGACCACACACTGGGTGACCAAAAACCATAGATATTTATTGTCTTGAAGTTTTGGTGGAGGAGATGACTGAAATCAGAGGGCTCTCTTTTCAGGTACCAAAACCTTTAATAACCTTCAATGAATTAACATTTTTTTCATAAATGTTTATTCAAATGCAATGATGCTTCCATTTCATGGGGACAAATGAAAACAAAATATATTGGTTACAAGAGTACTAAAATAAAAAAATGGTAAATTTCACTACAAAATTTACAAGACTGCTGCAGAAAACTAGAAAACATTACAGAGAATGTAAAATTTCCAAGAACATTTTAAGGTGAAACATTTGAATATAATAACTTTCTATGAAAATATGAAAGACTTGAAATCATTAAAACAGCTTTGAAAGGGAAGGAAAACATTGTAAGGCTAACATATTACTATCTAAAGAATTGATCTGTGCTTATAATAACTTATTTACTCTTCCAGTATTTCACTCTGGGAAGACAATGCAATGCTTGCATATGTGTGTCTGATTTATTTCACTTATGAGTATGAGCACAAGTTGCATCCATTTACCTTTAAAAGTCTCCAGTTTATGATTTTTAGCCTCTTAATAAATCTTGTTCAATGAAAAAAAAATCAGAGGGCTACCAAGGCTGTGATCCCATGAAAGGCTCTAACAAAGATCCCTTCCCAGTCTCTTCCATCTTTTGGTGGGCTGAGGCTTTCCTGGGCTTGTGACACTAATCTAGTGTGTGCCCCCACTTTTCTGTGGTCTTCTCTGCTGTGTGCCAACATCTTCTCCTCTATCCCTTGTAAGGAAGATGTGTCATTGGATTTAGGGCCACCCTAATCCAAAAAGGTTCTTTCTCTCGAGTCTTACCCCAGTTATATTCATGATAGCTCTTATTCCAAGTAAGAGCACATTCTGAGGTTCTGGATGGATATATATTTGGCAGCCCACCTTTCTGCCACAAGTGCCCCTCTCTGCCCAGTTGAAGATTGCTACATCTTTCTAAGCATGTGGCTTGGCCAGTGTAGGTCCCACCCCAGTTCCTGCAATGGACTATTTAATGGCTTAACACAAAGAGTGTATCCCACTCTGTGGCTATAGTGATGAGTCTAGACCAGAAAGGGTCATACCATACTGCTCAGGCTCAACAGGGACAATAAGGCTTGGCTCCAGTCACACTTGGGAAGCAAATTCTTTGTCTCTCGAAAAGATAGGGAAAATTTGTGACCCTGGGAACTAGTGTTCACCCCATGGGAGCCATGAGGACAGGCCCTACAGAGGAAGACCCAGGGGGTAGAGGCTTGAAGTGAATGGGAGATAGACGGAGGGGAGAGGGTGAGGGAGAAGAGAGGCAGAGACAATTCAGAAGCTGGATGTTGACCAACTGCCCATTGTGATGCAAGACAAAGCCTTATCTAACCTTTTAAACTGTCTCCCTGGGGTCCTTGGCCAATCACTCTGTTTTTCTGCTAGCCCAGTTAAGTATTCTATTGTCTGCAACTGGACCTTCCTAATTATCCAGCTTTTGTGGGGAAAAGTTAGGTCAAAGTATAGACAATTGCAGAAGGTTACACTGAAATTGAATGAGTCTGCATACTCACTTTGTTTATTTTATTTTTTTTTTCAAAACCTGATCCTTAGACTTTATTTTAAAATTTAAGGCTAAAAGTGTCAGTTGGGCTACAAATCCTGGGAGCGATGCTCTTTGTAATTTGCACTTATTTCTCTGCATTGATTTTCATGCTTCTTTCATGATCTCTTCCACAGACATTGACAGCTCCTCCAAGGCCTTACATCATTTGAGCAGCTTTTCCTAAGGTAAGGGAAGTAACACTGAATGGCTTTCTGCCTCACGCAGTGCACTCAGCTGGGTGTATTCAGCGGACACTTCCTTGTGCTGTTCAAGGCCACTTGGGACAGAAGGACCCCTTTGCTCTCCTAGCAGGTATGGGACCTCGTGCTGAGGCTTGTCCATTGCTGCGTTTAGGATTACCCACTTGATATGCGATTGCATCAGTCAGTACTTATTAGAGAAAGAGATATAATGCAAGACACACAGTTACGTAAGAATTGACATTGGTTTACAGTGGCCATCCACAGAGCTGGATGGCGAAAAGTGCGGAGGGCCTGGCTGCATACAGGAGCCTAAAGGTTTCAGACACAGCTCTGGAGCTCACTGCAGTGTCCCATGAAAGTCTGTATCAGGAGGCTGATAGGTCCACAATAGACAACTGAAAAGCTTATGCCAGAAGGCTAAAAAATCTGCACAGGATGCTAAAGAGTGTGCACTGAAAACCGAGAAGTGTCCAAGGAAAAGTTAATGACTGGAGCGCCTCTGAAGGAAGGGAAGCATATTGATCCTTTATTTCCCCTTTATATCATCCAGGTGACAAGCTGCCCCATTGCTGAGCCAATGCAGTGTTTTTTGTTGTTGTTTTTTTACTCAAATTGATACAATTAATCAACTATCACAGTCCACCCCTTCTAAACTTGACAACTAGACAAATAGCTTTAAACCACTCTCCAGATACAAGCTCATAATTAAACCTAACACATTAAATTCTGTCTTAGTTATTTTTTTCTCATTGCTAAAACAAAATACCAGACACCCAAAGTAAAGGGGAAAAGGTTTATTTAGCTCACATTTTAGAGATTTACATACATAATCAGCTGAATGCAATGGCAGACAATTATGATAAAGGAGAAACAGTTCATGATGTGCAAAAAGCAGCAAAGCACATGAGCGAGGGGCACTCGCAGCTCTTTCTATCGCTTGTGTCTTAACCAGGCTTCGTAGGACGAACAGGGCAAGTCACGTAGGACAGGGTGTGCTCATGTAGACGGGGTGCGCTCACATTCTTAGTCCTTGTGCCCTTGCTCATGAATCAATCCCAGCATCACACACTCTAGACCCAGCCCATTCTGAAAACTCCCCAGCTGCGACTGCATGAGACTTCATGGGTCTTCTAGACACAGCTGTACAGTGATGGATCCAGTATTCCACTTCACCTCTACACCATCGCAAATCCTAGGAGAAAATCAGTCATGAAGCCATGTAGACAGGACCTGGCATGTTTCTCATAATTGCCAGGGAGTTGCAAATTGAACTGGGATCCTATAAACACCACATATGTTATAACCTCTCCCAATGAAAGAGGATTATCCTGGAAATTGGGAAGTGTAGCATCTTGACTTGATGACAGGTCCATAGTTTCATTTCATAATCTGCGAGTGGGATTATGTCTATGTAGTTTTTGTGGTGTGTACACAGGTGGATTCTTTAGGAATAGCACATGTAGCTTCCTGTGGAGTCTTTAACATTTTGTAACCTTGGAATATTACTTGGGAATTATCAAAATATTATTGGTGGTCTTTAATTGGCTGAATTAAAGGAAAATGCTGGTGGAGAAGTGAACTGTGGGACTTTCTGTCATGTAAGCTGAAATCATTAGAAGGGGATCCAAGTGTGGTGCTCAGGGCTGGTGCTTGAAAGATGCCCAGAGGGATGAGGGCACCAGGGGAGCCAGTGGAACCAGGACAGTTCCATCCCGGGGATGTTCCTGGAGCTCAGACTCACACCTTCCAGCTCACACTAAAGGAAAAGAAGATTTAGGCTTTCTGAAGTATCGTCTTCCTCAGGTAAGGGAAGGATACCCTCCAGGATCTTTAGGAGACCTCTACACTGCTTTCTCCAGTTATCATTTCAGAAGAGCATGGGATTGAGTTACAGGGAGGTTTGGTAAACGTAAAGGAAAGAGCTGGTACCAAACTGCTTTTTTTGAAGTGAAAATGTGTATTTCTAGCAAGCCTTATTCTGCTTCATTCATTTGACTGGATTATTAATAAGTATAAAATTCATGATACTCCACCACCATGTCTTTCTCCCAGCCATCTGCTGTGGTTGCCCACTCCTGCTCATTCCCACCATGATGCGGTTCCTCGTGGGCCTTTGCGTGGTCTGTGTCATCCTTAGCTATGCAGCTGGGCTCCTGCCTTCATCTCTCCCAACACAGGTGGTGGGACACAGACAGCAAGAGACACCAAGTAAAGTATGAGAGCTCACAGTGCACACAGATGCAAGACACAGTCTCCCCAGGTGCAAGTGCCAAAATCTTCCTTCTAGAATCTTCTCACGCTAACTGACTTCTGGCTTAGGATCCTTTGGTGGACATTTCGTGCCTGTCTCCTCGCAGAGCCCAAAATCCTTGGCCTGGGTTACTGGGCCTCACCCAACCTTCTTGTTCCTTGTGCTCTGTGCTCTGGGCCACTCCTGGGGGACACAGGCCTTGCCCACTGAACAACATTCTGAAGAGCAGGGCAAGGATAAGTGGGGTACCAGGTACGCAGGACAGTGGCATCAAATACATAGAACCTCAGAGTTCAGGGGGACAGAAAGAAGGTCTTGACTTCTTTCTGGACAGTATTAGTGTTTTATAATGATTGTTATATTATTTTAGATGTTAGCAATTTGTTTCATATCCTTTCTGTTGTTTTCAGCAATTTATTTTCTTTTTCTTTTTTTTTTTTTTCTGTATTTTCTAGGGAAGGGTCTACAGCGTGTTCAGGGTCTCACTACTAGATCAGATTCGTAGTGATTATCCTGTTTAAAGCCTCCCAAGTGCTGGGATTACAGACATGTGCCATCACACCCAGTCTCAATTGCTGTCTCAGAGTGCCCCAGGGGTGGGCCAGCAAGGCAGGCCTGGGGATTGAACCCCTGGCCCCTGTGCCTGCTTGCAGATGCTTTAATCCTCTGAGCTATTTGGCTAGCCCTGCAATTTTTGTTTTAACATGTAAAATAAATGACTGATGTGCTCTGGCTAAGAATAAAAGGTCATCTATGCCTTGTTTCCGTATTTGTGCTGTACGAAGGTTGGTAATGCCTTTGAGGAGCAAGGCTACTGTCATGAGAAAGAGAGTGTTCATGAGTGGACGTTACGGGGATAGACAGCACACTTAATGTCACAGGCAGCTATTCTGCAACAGGCATAAAATAAACATTCCATTTAATTGTCACAAGGTGATAGGTCAACACTGCTTCACACATATTGGAGCAGTAGTGCAGAGACTGAGTGATAGACAACTTGGGAAGTGAAAAGGAAGATGAAAGCAGAAGCCTGCTGATGCAGGAAGCTCTCCCAGGGTCTACTTTTGCTCATGTCGCTGACTTGGAAAGCATCCCCCGGCAGCACAGGAGGTCACGTTCTGGGACTGATGCCATCTGCATCTGGCTTAACACATTGTCTAACAAACCAGTAAAACAGCTCTCGGCCTTCCCCACAGGATGTCAACCTTCCAACTTCATAGTTGACCCCTGGTCAGGAATGGCTGATGACACCAGCCATCCATCCATTCTTTGACCTCCTGACCCACTAACAAGATGACTACCAGGGTCCAAGTTTTACTATGACACTGAATTAATTCTTTCTTTCTTTCTTTCTTTCTTTCTTTCTTTCTTTCTTTCTTTCTTTTTTGGCAGAACTGGGGATTGGACTCAGGTCCTTGTGCTTGCCAGGGAAGTGCTTATTCTACTGAGACATCTCCCTGGTCAGCACTGATTTCTTATGTCAGGGCTGATTTAAAAAGTTCAAGGGACAGCATTGACAGGGTGTGGTGGTGTATATGTGCAGTCCCAGCACTTCAGATGCTGAGGCAGGAGGATTGGCAGGAGTTCAAGCCCAGCCTGGACCACACAGTGAGTTCAATGGCAGCCTAGACTGAATAGCAACACCCTGTCTCGAACCTCTCCTCCAGGGGTGGTCATGATGTCTGTCATTCCAGTGTCCTTTTGGAGCTAGGGACTATTCATAAGAATGCTGGGACTGTAGGCATATCCTGATTGGTCAGAAAGAACTGGAGTGTATGATCACACTACTTCAGCCTAATAGGACTAGGAAGCCACTGAGCCATTTCACCTTGGCCTGATCAGATTTGCCCTAGAAAATGATCTCTCAGGTTCCACTGTGTCACCAGGTGGAAGATGACAAGGAGACATGCAGCAAGAAGACTGTCACTCAGAGACTGATGTGGGAGGGGAGGGAGGCAGCCTGGTTTGAGATCCAAAGGGAATGGGCAGCTTTGGCATTTCATGGGTGGGGTCCAGGGAAGAAGGCTATGTAGGAGACCTCTCCTGGGGCGGACCTGCTGGAGGCTGGCATGTGCAAGGCATCAGTGATGTGGGCCTGAGCTGCGGGCACCTCCTCAGCCTGTATCTTCAAACCCAGGCTGGCTCTTTGACAGTGGCCAGTGTGCCAATCGCCATGGACGTGCATAGCTAAGGTGTGTGTCAGGCTCACAAGTGCACAACTAATACCTGAGATATTTAATAGATGAGATGAAAAATTTTGAAATAGGAAGATCAATAACAAAGTGTGTTTTCCTCCTGGACAGGGGTTCCTTGGCATCAAAGTGGGCGGAACTAGCATCCTGGAGATCACATCCGGAATCATAGGGCGCAGAGCCGCTGTTCCCTCAGCACCTGGCGATTTAGAGTTCTGCGTTTCTCAGCGTTGTGTTTGGTCCTGGCTCCTGGCTTCCTTTTATTCTGAATTAGTCATCCCACATGCTGTCTTTCCTGGCGTTGCTCCTGAGGCCTCCTCTCCTCTCACCCGCAGACTCAGGCGCACACTATATTTGGGTCTTAAATCAATCGCAGACTGACAAACTATTATTCTAAGCAATTCACTTAATATTTTACCAAGAAAATGTAATTAGGCTTTTCTCAAAACAAATTTCTAGACATTCGAGGGAGACAGCCCCAGCCTATGTAGAAGACTGCTGTGGCTAGGGCCTCTCAGGTAGCTGGGCCATGGCCTTCCACTTGCTCATCGAGGGGCGATTGGATGGCTCTCCTCTCCTCACCAGCACGTGGGCAGACATGAGTCCTTGCCTGGGGAAGGAGGAAGGACAGGTGTGGGGTGGGCGGGGCGTGGGCTTTGCCGACCCCTCTCTACTGGAGACTTCTGGCTAGCTTGCTGTGTGGAGGCTGAAGCACACCATGGTAATGGTGGCAGATGGCCACTCTGACACAGTGGAGCGGAGGCAGGGCAGCCCCAAGCCTTCAGGAAGAGGAGCAGGAAGGGGGCACTCTCAGGAGAGGTACCCCAACAGGGGTAATGGAGGAAGGGGCTGTCCCTCAAGCTTCAGCTTCTGGGTGGGAAGTGTGGACTCTTGTGTTCAGGTTCAGTCAGCGTAGGCCTGTATATGTGTGTGTGTGGGGGGGGGTTGGCTGACAAGACGCTTACATGCTCCCCAGGGCCCACCTTTCCCTGAGCAGGTAGCTCACCCTCAGTGAGGGCCTTGCCCTCCTTGCAGGTGGTGACCACATGACTGGTGCCACCAACGGGATGGGGCAGAAACAATGACTGTCCCTCCCAGGCATGCTGCACAGGGAACCTTCATTCTCTCCAGAAAGGAATGGAGAAGAGAAAGAGAAGAGGAAGAGAGAGGAGAGAAAACAAAAGGAGAGAAAAGCAAAAGGAGAGAAGAGAAAAGTCTTATATTAGGTTAAGGCCCCTTGATTTGGAGCCTGTCTCAGCTCCCTTAGGTACCAGATCATGCGTGCTGTGGTTGGTGAAGGGAAAGGAACCAGAAGAAGTAATGTTATAAAATTTGGACTACAGACAAGTGTTAGTTTTGTGTTGAGCTGCTGTCCACGACCCGAGTAGAAGCTCATACAGGGCCTCAGCCTTGTGCCTCCATTGGGCAGCGTTTGAATCCTTGGTAACAACAACAATAACGACAGGCACAAGAAAAGGACAAAGTTAGAAATGAATTATCCTAATTTGAAAAATGGCATGACTCTATAAAAGTAAGCGTGATCAATCATCCAGCAGTTAATACAGAAAAACATTATGAAAATTATTTGTATTTTAGCCACATCTCTGAATAACCAATACGTGCAGTAATTTGGAATTAGCTAAATAAATTGTATTATCTCTTACTTTTTGTTTTGAGTCAAGATCTCAGTAAATTGTCCAGGCTGGGCTCAAACTTGTGATTTTCCTGCCTCGGCCTCCTAGAGTGCTGGGGTTACAAACATGGGCTCCCCGTGCTTGGCTCTGGGGAGCCTTCCATTTCAAGGAGGCACTTGGAACCCTGGCTTCTGTCTCCTCCCTCCCATCTTTTTTATTCTCTTAATAAAAATCTCACCACTGTTTTTTCGTCAATTCCTTTCTTCCCTTTCATCTCCATCAAGCAACTGAGGTAGAAATCATCTAGATTTTGCCCTGAGGCTGTGCATTTTAAAAGGAAATGATAAATTTCAAAACATTGATTGGAAGGATAGAAACAGTCTGTTCCTGGACTGCATCTTGTACTGCTCATGAACCCCACCAAAGGGACTGGGGTCTGTGGATATAGACCCTTCCTGCATACATCTGTATTCCCCACCTGACAGCCCCTCCTGCCTCATCGATGGGGAGGAATGTTACTATCTTTGTCTATGAGGTACTTACACCCGTGCGCACAGACACACACACACACACACACACACACACACACACACACAACTAATCTCAGCCACACCTTTGTGCTTTTGATATTCTTTCTACATAGCATGCTATGTCTTGACTTCCAGGCCCACCTAGAATGCTGTGTTCTCTGGACCACTCTTTTGGGCCTTGGTCATCAAATGCTTGTAATCAGCTCTCCCTTCCTTTGATTTTAAAATATCTTATGCATATTCATTCTGAAAGGAAACCCTAAGCAGAAGAAAACTCCAGCAATAGACCTAACACACACAGATGCCCAAGGCTGATTCCCATCAGAAGGGAGTCTGACCATGTGACCGCTAAGCAGGGACCTTCTCCCCACAGAGCACAAGGCTGGAGAGCTCCGAGGAATGCCAGTGTCCCTGTGTCACTCCAGTTGTCTGTGCCTAGTCTGTGCATCCACAGCTGTCACCTCTGGCAGATCCAGGTGTGGCTAGAGAGTGGAACAAATCTCAGAGGACCTTGGTCACAGTTGCGCCCTGGCTCATCCAGGTCCCTTCATCAAAAAATGGGGCTCCACTTGGCTTCTCTGACGCGGTTGTCCTTAGGCCTCCATGACATCAATCTTTTGAAGTCTATGTCTATGGAGGTTCTAGGGGCTAAGCCAGTCATTTTGGAAATATAGTTGTCTTAGGTTTATTGCCACAGTTTTAGAGACACGGGTCACTACCAGCAGTTAATGGTTTTGGGCAGAAAGGCCAGACATCCTGCAGAGGAGGTAAGATATTGATCAGCAGCAGTCCGTCTCATTGTACTGTTTAAACTCCCAACATCTGCAGACGTGGCCAGGAGCCCACATCTCAGTTGGTTATTTACTTAACAGGACCTGAGCCCAGAAGTGAACTGCATTTGGTACATAAGGACTTCCCTCTTTCCTTCTCCATTTTTATATAAATCATTTATTTTCAAATAATCTTAGACTCACATGGAAATTGTAACAAGTAGTACAGAATTCGTAGAGGTCCTCCACCTCCAGTGCTGGCACCTTACAGAAAGAACCAAACGACACAGGATGGCTCAGTTACTCTTCTCTGATACTGGCACCTAAAATGAAGGAAGGAAAGTTTATTTAGCTCACAGTTAGTGGAGGTTTCAGTCCCTACTCAGCTGGCTCCAAGACAGAGCAGCACATGGCAGAGGGCAGCAGTTCATGGCAGCAAAAGGCAGCAGAGAACAAAGGGAGGGGCAGCAGAGGCAAGCCTCTCTCTCTCCTTACATTATGATGCAGACTACCCACCCCAGAGTGGAAATAGCACACCCATAATCTCAGCACTGGATCATGAACTAATCTCAACCTCTAGAAGCTGCCCCAGTCACTGCCTGAGGCTTTGTGGGAACAACGAGACACAACCCATAACATAGTACAACCCAAAATAAACATCAGAGCCATTCATAGATTACACATGTTTTTGTGCAGTTATTTATTTACTTCTGCTGTTTAGTCGCCTAAGTTTTTATTCCAACTGTAGAAGCCATCACAATCAGGCTAGAGAACTAGAAATTATTCATTCTCTCCTATAGATTTTTAAAGACATTCTTTTAGTGCATAAACATTCATTGAATGAATTAACAAAATCCTGAAGTAATACATAGATGTATTCACATTTCTTAGGCTGCTGAATGAGTTCATTCTTAAGTCTTGTCACACAAATGAACAGCTCTTAATGACAGATCCCAACTCAGAGGATGCCGTCAACACTGTAGTGAGAATAAGTGCCTCTTCATATAGCATACATGGTCCCCCGGTGTCAAGTCTGAGTCAAATCAATTTAATTAACTAATAGAGGTAGTTGTTGTAGCAACAATGCTACTGATGCATTTCAGCAAGAATGCAGCATTATTGGCCTGGCGTTAGGCAACTGCCAATTGATTGGATGGCCGATGAAGACACATTTCACCTAGTGCCGATGGTGCTCTTCACTCGTAGGTTTGGGTTCTGGTCAAGGAGATGTTTTAGGAACTTATCACCAAGACAGTGATGCCAAGACATGGTCTCCTGACCACCTTCTGGCAGCGTTACCAACAAACATTAAGATCCAAAGCTTATATTGATGTATAGGGTAAAAGTCTAGAAAAAGAGGCATCTTGAAAATTTAGGAGATGTGTATCTCTGAATCTCCTGTTCACTCTGGGTGTGTTTGTGTTCACCTACAATTCTGGTACTCTGGGAGGCTGAGGCAGGAGGCTTGTAAGCTGGAGCCTAGCCTGGGAAACTTAGCAGCACAGTAAGGCTCTGGCTCAAAATAAATGAGAAGATAGAGCTGGAAATGGAGCTGTGTGAAGGCCCTGGGTTCACTCCTCAGTGATGCAAATAGGTGAATGAAAAAATCCTACTAATATAGTTTTTAAATTTTTACTGGCCTGTCAATATCTTTGAAAAAATCTATTTTACAACTTTGTCAAGACGAAATGCACATTAAAAAAATAAAGACTTCATATATGGAGAATTAATCAACTTAGGCAAATGTCTTTGTGACTTTCTCATTGCCAAGATCAATGTTGAATAGAACTATAAGGAGGAAAGGTTTTGACTCATAGATCTTTTTCCTTCCTTCCTTTTTCTCTTTCTTTCTTTCTTTCCTTCTTTCTTTTTCTTTCTTTCTTTCTTTCTTTCTTTCTTTCTTTCTTTCTTTCTTTCT
>NDGM011238422.1:22021-35268 GCA_002564305.1 Octomys mimax | reverse complement strand
CTCTCTCTCTCTCTCTCTCTCTCTAAATAAATAAATAAATAAATGTTTAAAAAGAAAAAAAAACAAAGGACAGGTGACTTTCATAGCATCAGCCATCACCATGGCTGACACTGACAACCGCCTGGGTACTACTCAGTGACTCCTTCTGTAAATATAGAATTATTTTTTTCGTCCTCTGAAAGGACAGTGTCGTTTGCTTCACTGCCTCTATTCATTTCGGGTTTTTTGCAACAGGTTCTCTTTATATAGTTGAGGATTACCTTGCACTCACGGTGTAGCCTAGGCAGTATTCCAGCATGCCTCAATTATCTCCTGTGTTAAAGAATAAACACTCCCATCACAAGCTCACCCTTCTATATTTTTCATATTATATAGTGCAGTGGCTTGAATTTAGATCAGTTAATTAATGCTTGGTAAATGAAAGAAAGTTACAAGTGCCAAAATTCATTGGTAAGGATATACCTGCACTTAGAAAAACGCAACAATATGAAAGGTTAAATGGTTATTGAGATGTAGAATTCACTGTTTTGCTAATTTACTAGTTTTATTGATTTACAAATACACAGGTTATTATTAATAACTTATAAATGAGAAAAGTAAGAAATGAGAAAATAATTTGTCGAAGTTTATAGAGGGACAGGACAAGGATCTGGAGGCAGGCAGTGCCCATCTGTGCTCTCAAATGTTACACTCTCTGTAGCTTTCCCAACAGATAACATTTATGGCGTCTCTGTTAAGTGCTTCTCATGCACTACCTTGTTTGAGTCGTGAATTCTATATACAGAAGCTGGCTTCTGGCCAGTGGTGCACAGATGAGCACTCCCATCAGCCTTTCACAATACTAACAGAGACTAAGTGGTTCATATTTTCAAGGGTTTGCTCTAATGAAGCTGTTAACAAAGTGTGGCATGGGATCCCATGGAGGTTCCTAATGCCTTTTTAGAGTGTTTGTGCAATCAAGGCTTTACAGGACACCAAACCTGGTCTTTTGTACTTTTTTCTTCTTTTTATTTTCATATTTTATAAGAATTCTTTTCAAATTCTTTTTTTAAAAAAATTATATATTTGTCACTATGCTGCTCAGACATGTAGCGATCCTCCTGTTTTCGGCCTCCCCAGGACCAGGATTACAAGTATGTGCCACAAGCTCAGACTTGAAAAAAATTTTTTTTCATTATGGAGGAAATAAGAATCTGTAGGTGCAAAAACTACTGGTAATAAATATAAAACTAAAAAACAAATCATGTAGAACCTCCTGAAATCCTATAATTTTAAAGAGAAGGAATTGGGAGCCAAGTGTGGTGTTATATACCTATAATTCCAGTACTCAGAAGGCTGAGGCACGAGGATTGCTGCAAGTCTAAGGCCAGCCTGGGCTGCATTGTGAGTTCAAGGCCAGCCTGAACTACATAGTGAAACTATATCTTAAATGGAAAGAAAAAAGTATTTGGTAATTGCAGCTTACAGGACTTTTTCTATGAACTTTTGAATCATATAGAATTTCTTGCAAGGTAAAGATTTTATACGGAATGGTAAATTTTCAAATTTTATGAATGATTCTTTACCAATTGCTTCTAGTGGAATGATAAAACTTAAGTGTATATATGGCACTTTTTACTATCTTTTACTTTTTCATTCCTAGTATTCAAATCAATGAATGCCAATGTGATGATCAAATGAACACTACTTGTTCCTAAGACTATAAACATAAGCCACTCCTATATATGAGTATAAATTTCATATCACCATACGATTACCTAATTTGAACATCTAACTGAAAATAAAAACAGTGAAAATATTCTAGCAGATAATGCATTATTTCAAAAGATTGGTCTATTCACACATATACTTAATGCTTAGGCATATAAACTTGATTCAGTCAGCAGTAAATTATGTGAGTCAGTTTCAGGAAGCATTGAAATAAGTTTTACTTATTTTCAGGCATCTACATGGGTAGGCACCATACTAGTATGATCAATAGATTACAGCAGTGTGCTAGGATTTTGGTTTGGTCAGTATTTTAGTCCAAATTCACTTACATTTTTCACATATGGCATTGTTATAAAAACAACTATCTAACTTCATAAATTAATTTCCAAACTTCAGTTAAAAGGAGATGCAGCATCTTTATGATACATATTAATCTCAAATCACACTCTTCTAATAAAACATTAAAAAATTGACACCTCACAAGAGAAATGATAATTAAATTTTTTCATCCAACTGAGTAGTACTAGCTTCACTATAATTTTTGATTCAGACCTACATTTAAGGACAGACACTATCCTTCCACTACACTCCTACATCTTCCACTTGGAAAAAGTGACAAAACTTCCAACTATAGAACAGGAAAAGCTTGATAGGGAGGATAGTATTATGACCTCTAATGATGTTTATATTTCTATCAGTTTCCAATATCTGTTCTTGAGTGTTAGCAGCACTCATGACTTGCTTCTAACAGAACAAAGCAAAGAAGCTGGAGTGGACCTGGGCTACTACTACCTACTATAACACAGCACAAACAACCAGGGTAAATTTTAATGAAAGATCAAAGCATGGATCTGGTAAGGGCTTTCTTGCTGTAACACCCTATGGTAGAAACCAGGAGGGCAGTCATTAGAATGTGAGATGGAGCAATTGGTTGATCTTATCCTCTCATAAGGATCCTACTTTTACAAAAAGAGACCCATTCCTATACACATTCCTATAATAACAGCATTCATACGTTCAGGATTAGGCTTTGCCTAAACACTTCTTAAAATTCTTACCTCTCAATTTTATCCTACTGGGGATAAAGTTGCTAACCCATTATCTCTGAGGAGACATAACAGAACTGTAGCAAGATTTCACTCTGCTATGACTTGATACATAAAATTGTACTTTATATCTTATAAGAAGATTGTCTCTATAGCCTAATCAACTTGTATACTTTAATAAAACAAATATCTGTGTAGCAAAAGACCACATAGCAAGGGACAGAGAGCCACATCTAGCCAGTAATCAGGCAGGAATGGAAACTCTTACTGCAGCCATATTCGAGGAATTGAGATCTGCCAACATCCACATGTGCCTGAAAACAGATTCTTCCTCATTCTACTCAAACTCACTCATGGCTGACACTTTGACGACAGCTTTAAGCTGAGATCTTAAAGCGAAGGACCCCATGGAGCTATGCCCAGACTACTGACCAAGGGACCCTACAGTAAACGTGTTTTCTTTTAAGCCCCTACCTTTGTGAACATATTGATATGCAGCCAGAGAAAACTGATACGGTGATTCATAGAACAGTTCTCTTGGAAGTTTGCCAGAAAGAGAATTAGGGCTTTGAATCCAAAGAGGACTCCTCATAAAATGTAAGAAACATTTTTTGAAAACAGGAATGTGTCCAAAATGTATGCAAATTAAACATTGAGTTTTACAAAAACACTAAATCTAGTTTTATACCTAAACAATCAGTAGGCTACTGGCCTTTATGAGACAGTTTGGTACTCTACCATGTTGAGGAGAAAATATAATCCTATCCAAAATGCCTGGCAATTCTGGGTACTGATCAGCCTAATTTTATTTTAAATTTTTACTTTTATATTTTTCATAAAATGAAAATCAATAACTGATCAAAGGAAGATATTAAGTCATAATATCTTGGGATAAATGAAACAAACTTTTAATAGAGTATCTTGGCACATTATCTTTTCAGAGTCACAGATTAATCTGGTTTTGTATTCAGGCTTACATTTCACCATATTCCTACTTTCTTTTTTTTTTTTTTGGTGGAACTGGGGATCGAACTCAGGTCCTTGAGCTTGCCAGGGAAGCGCTTATTCCACTGAGCCATCTCCCTACTTTCTGATGATATAACTAGTGTCAAGAAAAATGTTCCTTCTCTCCAAAGTATGAGTTTCAATATGTTGTTAGGAACATTCCATTATGTTTAGCATTCTCCATTTCTACAGTATAGTTCAAGGTAGCCTTTTATAGAATGACAACTTAGGATTTTACATTAAGGTAGGATAAAGAGGGCATGGATATAGGAATCCCACCAATGCATTTCAGCCAGTTAAGTCAATAATGCAATCAAATTAAAATGAAATAATCATTTGAGGCAATCTATGTCACACAATCAACGCATACTCCTGCAGGACTGGTCTTGTGCTACTGGAAAGGTATATTACGGATCTCACCAGGATTACTTTCATAAGCAAGAAATTAAATTGCCCATGCAACACCATTATGCATGAAGGAAAAAATATTCACAGATGCATGATAAACATTTCAATTGGATTACATTTTTATAGCTGGCACTGAAATATAATTGTATACCACAGGCATTCAGGCATATCTCATCAATTTTCTGTTCTTTTACCTATATGAAATATGTAATATATGGTATAAATTATAGGAACACTTTGTATGAGTTATATTTCTAAAGTTAAAAACAAACAAAAAACTAGAAAAATTGCAGCAGCTTCTTAGTGAATGTTTTTCTTTTGTCCATCTTAAGACAGATTCCTGATTAACTAAGACAATATTTATTTTAACAGTATTTTTGCCACCATTGCTTAGGATAGTGGCACTGTTTTGAATTAGAATAGAATCAACAAAAGCAGTAAGCTACACAGTCACTGCAATTCCTCAGTAACTTCAGGCAATACTCTACCCTGGACACCCTTGATTCACTTTGATAGAACTCTATGGAAACAAACTAAGGAGTTAAGTGTGGTACTTGCTGAAACCTGAAGAAGGATGGTCCCCACGCCAGCCTCTTCCTCTGAGGGAGAAGCATAACTATTAAAAGTCATGCATAAAAATAGCAAAACAATTGTATTTGTCTTTCTATAATATTGATATAAAACCATAAGTGGATTCTCCTACCATTGCTAAACAAGATGCTTAGAAGAATAACTCCAAATAGTTAAGGGCCTAGAAGCATGGGTGAACATAAAAGTACCTTGAAATCCTTCAAATCTAAATAGAAAATACAATGCTTTGAAAGTAGGAGGGTTATTTTAAAAGGAGCACAGTCATGAACCAAAGGAAGAGATTTTCTATGAAGATCATGAGAGGGTAGGAGTTAGTACGATGAGGTTGCTGGGGTGATGATCAGCCAAGAAAATAATTCATGCTGGGAGTATATGAAAAGAGGCAAATGTATGAAATAGATATACATTAGATATTCTATTCAGTAGTCTTTTGTAAATGTTATTAATGTTTGGATTCCTTATAAAGAATAAGCCTGACTGAGCAGAATAAAATGCTCTCAAGTACCAATTTTCCACACCCGTGAATCGCCTAGCTGTTTAACCACTGCATCGTTAACACGGTACAAGTGAGTTACAAGGATGGAGTAGACTATGTGTAAGATGTATATTTTTATAGAAGTGGGTCACCTTGCAAACTCTAAACACTTAAATATGGGACCTGGAACAAAAATTCACATAACTTTACAAAAGCATATTGAATTCTATGTCTCACAAACACGTATCCCCAAATAAAGGAGTTTCTGTTATCACAACTCAACAAAGACACAACAGAAACAGCACATCTGCTTCATGATGCAGACTTTTGTTATTCTATTTTATATAAAAGAAGATGAAATAACAAAGGCTTTAAGATTTGGAATAAGAAATAAAGCAGCTTATATTATTTTGTGAGCCAGGTATAATCACAATATCTGAAAATTCAGTTTCTGCTGTGGTGACTACTACACACAGAGGGTAACCCTAAGATTCCCCCAACCTTTTGTGGAATGTTCGTGAGTGTATGTAGGAACGTGTTGTATTCACTGTGCAACTCTGGAGAAATCAGGTCACCTTCAGTGATCTTATCAGTCAAAGAAAATAGTACTGCTTCACAGAGCTATTAAAATGGAAGAGAATTAGAATGTATAAAAAGCTTTCAGATGCCAGGATCAAAGGGAAAAAGGTCACAGATGAGGCAGGCAGTGTTGCCTTTGCTAAAATTTACGGTTTTGATTAACATGAAGTTGTAAATGGTTATAACACTATAAGCAGTCATACTAAAATAAAGTAAGAAACAAAGGGCAAGGACATAAAGGAAGCACAGAAGAGAAAGTCACAAAAAGAATTCTAACAAGTGGGAAAAAATAAACAGCTCAAACTGAATGATAATAATATGCTTTGGAGTAATTTATACTTCCAAAGAACTTGGTATAAACCGGGGAAAGCAATCCTCACAGGTGAGGTAGATATTATAACCCCTATTTCATGGAGATTGAGAATATAAGGATCAGAAAACACAAATTCACAGATATTGAAAAGCCTAGAAGTCAGCAGAGATAACGTTTTCTCCTGTGTTTCTAATAAGATCAACAAAACATTGCTAAATATCTGTAAACATTTGTGAAATAAGTAAATTTGCACAAAAGCTTAATTTTTTTCTACTTTCAAATGTAATATTCTTTCAGCTGCCTAGTACCCTCAATGTGATGAGTTTATTTAAAAGCATTTCTGTTCTATATGAAATGTTGCTAAGAGATAAAAAAGATAAAATAGTTGATAAACCTGGATTTTTTAAGAGAACTATCTTAGGTGACTACAAGAGAGGAAAGAAAGAAAATCAATCCACTCTTTGTGGTTGTGGCTACTGAAAACAATATTTTAATGTAACAATTATATCTTTCCTACATTTAAGCTGTTGCACAGTCACTGACCATGTTAACACAAATTGTAAAGAGAAGTATTACGAGGCCTGGATTTGCTTCACTTAGGTTTACCAGTTCTTATTGTTTTGATGTTATTGTACACCATCTTTATCACTATCACTTTTACATATTTTTCTTTTTACTTTTACATATTTTTGTTTCTTTCAATTTTTGCTGAACTTATGTGTAAGTTTCAAGGACCCTCAGTTAATGCCTTGGATTGAAAAGTAGTAAAAAGTGTTATGCTTATTCTATAGTAATATGAAGGAATACATCAATTACAAATGTACAGCTTTTTCTAAATTGGTCCAAAAAATCTGAAGTCACAGGAAAATCAAGTAATCCAAAATCTATGGAAAGATGCATGTGCATACTTAGCAGGTAAACTGACATGTTCATGGTGGAGAATTGTGGTGCAGTTGGTTGCAGATAAAACCCAAAGGCTTATAGATAGCGTTGAGTTGAGCAATTGAAGGAAATTCTGTATCTGAATGTAACATGACATTCACAAGGTATAGCCCTCACAAGATTCTCTTTGTGCAAGACCAGGAAAGAAGAACAACAGCGTGCAAAGGCAAGAAGCCCCGCTCATGTTCCCTTCTCTACCTCCCCCCAGCAGGGAAGTTTTACAGCCATTTTGAGACAGGGTCTTGCTAGGTCACTAAGCCTGAGCTGGCCTCAAATTTGAATCAAGCCTTCTTGTATTTATTCTCTCATCAATTTCTAATGTATTTCTTTTTCTTTTTCTTTTTCTTTTTCGGAAGTGAGGATTGAAGTTAGACCCTTGCGCTTGTCAGGCAAGTGTTTATTCTACTGAGCCATCTCCCCAGCCTTTGTATTTCATTCTTATCCAGGGTATTATTCAAAAGTCATCAAGGCTCCAACTCATTCTTTCATTACACAGAGAAGGATTTTGTTTTTTTGTTATTCTCTTTTATGTAAAAGAAGATGAAATAACAAACGTTTTAAGATTTGGAATAAGGAATAGAGCAGTGTGGCCTCAGTGACTCAGTCTCCTGGGGGCGTTGCGACTGCTGATGTGTGTGGCTACAGTCATCACATGTTCCTGTTTTCTACTGAACATTTCTACAGGGTCAGTAAATTCTAGGATGTCTCAAATAGGTATGGAAAATAATTCAGGATCCATCCCAAGACCAGTTCTCTATCTTATTTTAGAAGACTCAGGGGCTTAGCTCAGTAGTTTAAACACCTGCTTTGGCAAACCCAGTCAGGCAAGGGGACCGCAGTTCGATCCCCACTTCCACTTGCCTCACCAGACATGCACTTAGGCTACCTGAACCAGCCAAAAAGAAAAAAAAAAATCCTTCTTGACTTTAGGGCTGGTCAAAAAGCTCAGCGGATTAAAGCCCCTTAAACTGGCGCAGGGGCAGGGATCCCTGAGCTTTTGAGACTGGGCGTGGTGGTGCACCTGTAATCCCAGCACTTAGAAGGCTGTAAACAGGCAAATCACTATGAGTCTGATCTACTCAGTGAGACCCTGTACACCATGTCCTAAATACAAAAAAAGGCTCCATGACCATTGAACCAATTGCTGGACTCAGACCTAAAAGTCCTTCTTGACCTTCCTTTTGCTGCTACAGATAACACAATGGTGAATCTAACATTCAAGCCTGTAATTATGTCCTAAGTTATTTTAATAGTTTAGTGCTACAGCCAGATCCCATCATCAAACTATTAATATTTTTGTCACTGATATTATGATAGTCTTTGAAGTCTGAATTTTTTCCATTCTTACCATACATTTAACAAATCTTAGCTAATGTCATCCTTTCAATATAAAAACTTGCATGTCATCATTGTTTTTTTTTTTCTCCTACTCCACCTCCCCCTTCTAAAATTTCTGTCTAGAATGGTTCTATGTTGTTTTAAGAAAATTTATAAAAGAACCTAAATAGTTTTGCAAGGCTCTGACCCTTTAGTCCCTATGGTTTTCTCACACTCACTCCAGCTGCCATCTGTACTCCCTTGCCTTTAGCCAAGAATAATCTGTATTTTCTCTACCAATATTTGTTTATTATTTATTTAGCTATTCTTCCATATATCTTAATTGTCCTCAGTCTTCTACTGAATCTAATCAGCAATTGATCATCTACTGGTCAATTACTTTTCAGATTCCAAGTAGCAGCTCAGTTCCTCAAAGGTGTCTTCTTTGATCTTTTGAGACAATATAAATTTTTCCTCTCACATGCTCTTAAGGGTGTCTTTTAACATGCATTAACCAAAGAGCATGTGTAAAGAATAATAGTCACTAAGGATATAAAATTTGTAAGATTGAGTCAGTGTTGGTTTTGCTGAGTACTCTGGCCTCAGCAACAGTGCTTGGCAATTTGATTCAGTCCTGCCCACCGAGTTCTTCCCATATGGAAGCTACAGAGTTAGGCATTGCAAAGATCTGGGGGCAGCTGTTGAGTGGATGACTGTGAGTTTATATAATTCATGTGTATTCTATTTCCTACTGTTTCAGGGAGCTAAGTTAGACAGAAATATTATAGGCAGTCAGAAAGGGTCAGGCCCCCAAGGAGACAACATGGAAGACAAAGTGACTCTACAACTGGGAAGAGACAGACACTCCCATATGGTCCACATCTCAAGACCAAGACAAAAAGAGGAAACACAGCTACATACTTCCTTAGGGAAGGGCATCAGGGATTGATATTCTAAACAGGTATCAATCACCTTGAAAGAGCCCTATTGAGTCACTAGCCCAACCCCAACAGGAAGAGATCCTGTCCCTTATTCTTACCCGCTTGCTACTTGACTCGCTTCCTCATTTGATATTGGATTTAATCAATTTTTACCTGAGCAATGGTACTTGTAATCCCATTGGTTGACCATAGATTTGTCCCACCTCTTGTACACATAAGTGAGTTACCATTTTCTCTACCTTAGCCCCATGTGATTTTGCCCTATAAAAATAACTTGAAAGAGACACCTTCCTGGGCAACCCACTCGGGTTCCCTTTCTGTCCTTTCTGAGAAAGAAGCTGTCATTCCCAATAAATATTTTACTTTCAACTTCCATTTGTTCCTAAAATTCATTCTTTGGTTTTAAAGAACACGAACTCGTTCCAGGTACCTTTCAAGTCGGTAGATCATTTTCCCCCATATCACTGCCACAAGTACAATTTTGATTTAAAAAGAAGAAAGAGGGATTTGGTGTTTGTTATTCCCATTGTTCAATCTACAAGTTCACATTGGTGACAGGAAACCTAACAGGAGAGTATTTGTGACAGAGTACATGGAAAGTTCCATGAGATGCTACTCAATAATTTAAACATTTAGTCCCTTCTACTGTGTGTGAAAAGATGCAATCTGAAATCATCTTCCCTATACCTTTATAATTAAGGAAATAACTCTTCCCACTGCCTTGCAGAAGGAATTCTATAGGCTCCCATGCCAATTAAAAGACATTTAGTAAATCAAGTGTCTCTGAAGAGAGGAACAAATTGTTAGCTTTACCTCTGGCTGTAGCTAAATGAACAGGAAATTCTTCAGGGGAAAAATAAAGCCTCTGCGAAAGTGAATGTATTGTGTGGGTACCAGAGAAATGCCTCAAGCTGAGATTTGTAGAGAAGACCCATTTTATGAAGGGTTATATTAAATTAAGTAAGTGCTTGAAGTCTCTAGAGAGAGGAACTGTGGAGATTTTTGAGTGAGTTCAAAGTTAAGTAGATGAGAATGCAGAATTTTCTATTACTGATGTTTTCTCTAGTGTATTCTATAAGCTCTCCGTGAGGCAGAAATGCCCTCTGCAACAGAAAATCACAGGATGATGGAATTCAAAGGAATTAAGAATTCATAATCCCTACTGCATCTTTTTACAAACAAAGAAACTGAAATCTAGCGAGATACCTAACATTTTGGGTATCAGAAAGAAAGTAATGGTATATCTAAGATCAAAATGCCAAGCAAGCACACTATTCACAGGAAAATATCAACAAACAGATAATACCAGAGATCATTTGTAATCCAATTTGCATGTTACTAGAGGATCTAGACAGTCATTGATCTTGCCAACTGCAAAATAATATTTCTGGTCACAAAATGAAAGATAATCCCAAAAGACACTCATAGGAAGACTATGATAAAGTGCATGATGTTGGGTTGCTCAGTTGGATAGATGTGGGTTAAAAATCCCAGCTATGTCACATAATAGCTGTCTGAAATTGGACAGCTGTTGAACTTTTCTTTAATTAATTCAATTTCCTTGAACTAAAATGTGAATGATAGCACTTCTTGCCCTCTACAGTTTTTTTTTTGAGGATTAGGTAATTCATATAAAGCACTTAGTATAAAGTTAGGCACATGTTATCAAGCTTAACAAAGGCAGCTATTTGCACTGAATTGTTCACATTAATGTCTGTGAAAATTGTCAGGGGAGACAAGGGCATTTAGCATGAGGGCCACGTTTCCAAATGGAGAAGCCAGAGATGAGGCAGGGTTGTAAGCAGAGCTAGATTAATGCAATCCCACTCACTGCAAAGGAGAAAGAAGTGAATTCCACATCGCCAATGCCTAGAAGTACAGTGAGGATGTTAACTCTCCTAGGATGGAAGAAATAAAGTGATCCTGAAAACTGTTCTCTCCTTCATGTTTCCTAGAAAGATGTCAGAGCTGGCAGAAAAGCCAGGAGGGAAAGAGCATCTCCAAATAGGAAGACAAGCAGGTTAAATGGACAATGGCACTGAGACAGTTGTACTGTGATATAAATAGTGCCGTGTTCTGTCTCTATTTTTCAAGCATGGACCTTGGCCTGAACCTATCCACTCCTGGAGAAAGATCTTCTAGTAGGACGACATGTGCCTTATGTGAAGCTGGGCAGAGTCCTGCCTCAGATGATGAATGGCCGAGCTAGACACTAATAGACTGGTCAGCCAGAGGCCAGCTGCTTCTACATCATTTTTCAACAGAGACAGCTTTTCGCACAACAGGTCTGTAGAAAGAGACCTGCCTTATGCCCATGTACATAAGAGTTGTGTATACAAAATCTGACTATCCTGTCAAGAATGTGTGATCTGCTGTGATATAGTCATTTAGGATCTTAGTGAGACAATCTATAGATTAAACAAAGAATTGTGCATGCAGACAAATTACTGTAGGGTTTCCCCACTTTTGAGAAGAGTTTCTAAATGCTACTAGGTATACTAAAGGTGGTATAAGATGTTTAGTCAGGCAGAACAAAATGTAATGGTCAGTTACTTAGAATACAGTGTTGGAATCTTAGACTCTCTTAATCTCAGGGGGGAGTTTGTTTTTAATTTTGTTTTCTTTATTTATTCATTTGGTACAGGGACTTGCCATGTAGCTCAGACCTGTAGTAATCTTCTCTCAGCTTCCCCAGCACTGGGATTATGGGCATGTGCCACAGCACACCAGGTTGCTTCCTGGGCCAGCACAGCATGTGGTACCAAGGATCAAACCCAGGTCCTTGAGCTTGCCAGGCAGGCACTTAGACCACTGAGTTGTCTCCACAGATCCAATTTCAGTTTTTTTTGTTTGTTTTTTTTTAATCTAAAAGTTCTACTCTAAGAAATAAATGAGAAGATGATTATTGACTACTTTTTCCGGAGGTAAGCATTTAATAAGATTTTAATAATTTTTAAGTTTCTTCTTTTCATCTCTCACTTTCCTAAAATACTTGTCTATTGCTAAAAAAATAGTTTTCTCTGGACTGGGGAGATGGCTCAGTAGAATGAGCGCTTCCCTGGCAAGAGCAAGGGCCCAAGTTCAATACCCAGTTCCACCAAAAGAAAAAGAAAAAAGAAAAACAGCTTTCTGTAATGAGTAGCATCTGTAAATTGCAACATGATCACTTTGTTTCTGTTGACTTTCAGAAACTGAAGAGAGAGGGGACAAGGGTTCTGAAAAGTCCAAGAAATTTTCACAGGGCCTCTGAGGAAGTAGGTTCTAAGACAAGAGAGAAAGATAAGAGGTCCATGTAACTACTACTAGATACAACTGCATGTGGAAGTGGAGGCAGAGGATGCTGCTAAACATTCTACAGAGCACAGGTGTCCCTGTCAGAAAGTCATCTGTCACTATGATTATCAGTCAAAACATGATAATCAGTCAAGAGTACTGATGCTGTGGAACTGGCTTACAAATTAGAAATTAATTCAGCAACCAAAGCATTCAAGGTAAATTCAGGGTTATTGTACCTGTCTTTTAACAGTTTTTCTATTTCTTTCTGACACCAGTAATTAGCAATTTACTGATGTTTAAGTTTGACCTAACGTGTTGTTATGTTAGAGTTTGGGTCTCCAATGTCTCCCAGAGTCCATGTGTTACAAATCAGTAACAAGCTGATGCTGTTCCTGGGACTTGGCTGAGACCTTAGGAGTTCAGGCCTTAAGGGGCATGTTGGGGCCTTAGAATCTCTGTCTGTCTTTCTCTTTCTCTTTCTCTTTCTCTTTCTCTTTCTCTTTCTCTTTCTCTTTCCCTTTCTCTCTCTCTTTCTCTTTTCTCTCTCTCTCTCTCTGTCTCTGTCTCTGTCTCTGTCTCTCTCTCTGTCTCTCTGTCTCTGTCCCTGTCTCTCTCTCTCTCTCTCTCTCTCTCTCTCTCTCTCT
>NDGM011238422.1:0-19663 GCA_002564305.1 Octomys mimax | reverse complement strand
ACATATATATATATATATATATATATATAGAGAGAGAGAGAGAGAGAGAGAGAGAGAGAGAACGCTGGCTTGAGTGCAACATAATGGCTAAGTATTGCCACCCCACATCCAAGCAAGCCCCTTAAGCATTTTCATAGCTCCCTTTTATAGTACATCCCTATTTCTTCAGTTTCAGAAATAGCTAAATTCCTTAAAGAACACTTAATCTAGAGGCCTCTAAGTTAAATAAAAGAAACAAATCCTCTGCTCATTGTATGTTCTTTGATGGAATCCCATTGCTTTTGGAATTAAATCCTTCCTCCGGATCAGGGATCTGGGGCTGATCCTGCATTCTCCATTCATCAGTACCCCACGCTGTCCTTCCTCTCCAGTCACTCAGCCTCTACAATCTCCAGAGACGTATGATTTTGTTTTCTTTGCTAGGAACTTTCCTCTGTAAACTCGCAGCCTACTCATCTCCACCACAGCTGTTCTTTATATTAACAATATATTTTAATATTTTAAAACAGTTTTCCCCATACTAATGGCTTTTAAAAACTGTCACTGGTATGTTGGCATGTCCCCCTCAGATCAGGTACTTCCAGGGCGTGTCAGTCTTCATGACTTCCACTCAGTCTGGGAACTGTCTGCCATATAGCGTGTATGCAAAGTGAAAGGCAAATCTACATGCACCTGTGTTCAAATTTCAGCACTCTGGCTTACTCCTCCCTTACCTCTGTGACATTGTACAGGTAACTTAACTGGTCTGTATCCCAGATTTTAGATTTATGAAAAGCGGTAAAAAAATATTTCTCATGCATAGGTACTTAGTAGTAGTCATTCCCTGTAACTTGTATTGGATGTATTTGTGTGCATTTGCCTCTGGCTTTTCTAGTGCTTATAAAGTTAGAAACCTGTGGAAGTCGATTTCAGTGATAAAGGTCAGAGAAGGGTAAAGCACACATATTTCTTCATCCCTGTCCCTTAGCAATATTTTGATAACATTTATGGGTGTTCAATAGCACTTCCTACAATCCCAGACAAGTCCAGGTGTGCCCTGCTCAAGAATAAATGTTGTCCTTCCTCACTTTATCTCATCTAAACCATACCTACGATTTTGTGTGTTTATCTTCAATTAAATGACATTTGTTCAAGCCTTTACCTCAGGGTCTCCTTTCTTGGAGTGTTAACCTGAGGTTAATAATGCATCCTTTGTCACCAAGTTACTCTGAGACTCTATCATATAGTTATTGGAAAGGGCAACTGAGTGCTTAAAAAATTAGAGATTTTCATCTCTTCATTATGCTGAGGATGATGCAGCTATCATGTGCCAGGCTATATAGCCAGTGATCTCAATCAACTTAAAGTCTCCTGGTTCTTCCAGTAGAGAAGTGCTGTGTTTCTGTCCCCAAATGATTTGACATCTGAATGATCTGGCCCCACCCTTTCTGCCAGCACCCAAGATCTACACAGAGTGAAAAGCACCAAGCACTACTGAACAGTGAGTCACAGCACCTCTTCCTGAAGTGTCTTGCAGGCATGTTTTTGGATGGAAACGAAAGGACCTTTCTGTGCATTTCTGATGAGGTGGAGGTTAGAGATGACTTACTGCTTCTAAAATTCCCCTGGAGTGAAAGGAAGAACCCAAATGTGTGTGCAGAGGGGAGGGTGCTTCTAGAAACAGAAGCATATAGGGGAGAGGCAAATTTCAAAGTTGGTCTTTTGAGAATTCAGTCCAAGTTAAAATGCAATTTTTGTTTTTTACTTGCTGTTCTATCTTTTTATTTTGCCATCTTTGCTTTCCTCATCTACAAAATAGGAATAATAATAATAATGATGCATAATTATAGAGCTTTTTCATTGATAGTAGAAATAAAGACATTTACCAGGATGGTAGTGTTATGGCTTGTATCTAGATTTATGTTAAGGGTGGGTAACTTGGATAGAACATAAAGGGACAGAAAGAAGCCACACGCTTGCTTGATTTGCTGCCTTTTGCTTGCCATGAACTCTTTCTTCTCTGTGAGGCTGCCCTGCTTCCACCCTGACTTAGAATTAGCCAAGTATGGACTGAAACCTCTACAAACTGTGAACTAAATGAACTTTACTCCTTTAACTTTGGGTGTTGAGTATTTTATCTCATTAGCAAGTAGGATAACTAAGACAGGTGGAATCTGCTACATGTTCAACATGGGTGTCTATTTGAGTACTATCTTGAGTAATATGTGGTGATTTGTGCTCCTAGCCTGTGCAGAGCATCTTTATTACCATAAGAGAAAAACTCTGCAAAGCCTCCCTTCAATATGAGGTTTGAAAAAAATTTCTGAGTTCTGCAGCAACAGAATCAGACTTGAGATATATTATCAGAGCAGATGAAACATTGATGCTAAATTTGAAAACAAGAAATACGAAACTGTTTTGATATTATCTAGGTATGAGGATGCAAAATGTAGGATAGAATGTGAGCAAAGACCACTGTAGAGTCCCCTGCCAATGCCTCTGTGAGAATGAAGATGTTGAGAGACGCAGTAAGAGGAAAAAGGGGGAGAGACCAAGGTGTCATCTCACTAAGCTGCAAACACGTTGTAGTAAATCGGACCTGGAAGTGTGTATACCTCTCTGTGTCTGGTTCTTTCCACTCATACAAATAATCCCGTAAAGCCATAGGACAAGGACTTCCTGAGAAATCACGGGGAGTCATTGACAAGAAGTGTGAACATACTCTATTCTACAGAGCACCATGTATTCTGCCATTAAACGATGCCCCCTCCCTGCAGCTTTACCAGACTGGGATATCCTTTACTCTTGCTTGCACTTTTTCTTTCTTTGAATGAAAGCTCCAAAAATCGTTAACAAGCTGAAAGTGAGTTAATGCAGAGGTGAAGTGGTTAAAAGTGTGCCTAGACTTCCACAATATTTGTATTATGACTTTTTAATCTCTTTTATTTTTTAAAGGGAATAAAAGATAGTAAAAAAGTCCATTAGCAACTGTACAGAATTTCACTAAGTGAAATAATACTAATTTAACAATCATTGTTATGCTGTATATTGTTGACTTCAAATTAGTTGCTCAGGTTACCAGATACAAGCATGCAAAATTGGTCAAAAAATTTTAAAAAAGAAAGGCAAAAAATTAAACCTTAACTGTTTCTTTCAATAGACCAGCAGAAATCAGCAGTACAATTATTCAAGCTCTCCTGTGTACATACATATATATATTTTTTTTCCCTTCTTTCTTTTTGCTTTTTTTTTTTCATTCATCCCACTTGTTCCTTCCCTTTGAACAATTTCTTTCCTTTTCATAATATGTATTTTTTTCTCTTTAAAGCATAAAAATACAAAAACTAAAAGTGCACTTAGTTTTACTCAGTTCTTTGTGTGTGTGTATGTGTGTGTGTGTGTGTAAATTATCATGTTCCCTCATTAAAACATAGCACTGGAAAATTTAAGATCAAACAGGGTTTTAGGAATAGAAAGTTCTAAGGAGTTTAAGGTGATTATAGGAACTGCTGCCTTAGAACAAATGGCATGGAAATACTGTATATGTCTCTATACTGGAAGTATGAAAAAAAATCTTCACTATATTCCCTAGGGCTCATAAGGATTCTACTTCCTCAAATATGTGCCAGGGGTTTATTGAGTGCACTAATCCCACTTTGCATAAGCATTTAGTTCTCTGAGAATCTCAGAATTCAACATATATCACAGAAGAAACCAAAGCTAAGTGATTTAGATTATTTGTCACTATCAAGCATGATAAATTTGAACTGTATTAGTAAGAATTAATCAAGAAAGTAAAACCATGAAAGATAATTTGGAATAGACCATATTTTTTGTAAAACAGAACTTGTACAGTTGTAAAAGCACACAAGAAGAGCCACAAGAGCTGAAGTGTCACAAGGCTGTCACTGATGGACCCACTTAATCACTGAGGCAGTCAAAAGGACAGAAATAACAAATGGCTCTGGAAAGCTAGCAAGTCCAGCTGTCAGGCTCTACTGTGAGGAGAAAGGAATTGGTTTTTGTAAAACTGATGGGGTATCTGGGTCCTAGGGTGAGTAGTGCTGGGTGATGGGGCGAAGAACAGTACAAAACTAAGGACAAGTTAGCTCTCGGCCTCTGTCTCTCTGTCTGTCTGTCTCTCTCTATCTCTCTCTCTAAGTAAATATAGATAACATGGAATTTTATTATTTTCTTACATTATCACAAAGATTCCTTTTTCTGTTACTTGTATTGCAAAGGAAGGGAAGAAAATGATAGCCAAGTAACAGTTGGTAGTCAAATGGTCCATCTTACTTCCTAATATAGATTTCCCTTTTTCTTGATCAATTTATCACTGCAAATAAGCACTAGTTCACACCAAGAAGAATCAATTGGTTATAGAACTGCTAAGTGTTTATTACATCAGCTGCAAAGCATGTTCATGTTGTCTCAGTACATTGACAGTTTGTTTGTGGTATCTGAGCATCTCTCTGAACTAACTGATTGACCACTTAAACAGGCAGCTGACTAATCAATGGCTTTGAAGGCTGGCTCATGAGTCTGGAGCACAGATATATCCATGGGAAAGTGACATTCAGTAACACCTCTAGAGTTAGAAAACATTTCCCATTTGGAACTATACTCCATTAGTGATGTTCTTGATAATAATTTCAAAATACCAATGTAAAAAATTTGATGAAAGAACAGCATAGAGCAATTCACTTATAGTTACCCAAGGGACTAGCATAAAATGGGGAAGTAAAATTTATAAGTAGTCCTATAAGGTCACTTAACTAAAAGGTATGTTGTCATCCTCCTCTATTTTTTCATCGGCATTATGAATAAACTGAAAAATTGTAATGCTTTTCAGGTTCAAATTATGGAGTACTAGAACCTTAAAAGTTGTTTTGATCTCCCGGTACACAGATTATAGATGTGTTATCTTCAAGTGAAAAGCCAAGAATGAGAGGATAATAGGCCAGTTCCTAGGCATAGGCTATTTTCTCTTGTCTGTCTATAGTTCTTTTTTGGTTATTTGTTCATATGTTTTCATTTGAAGTGGTTTTGATGTGATGAGAATTCAAGCAATAGGCAGACATAAAGGGCAGAGCTAGATAGTAAACAGAAGAGCTGGAAGGTGTCTTTCCTGGGACTCGTTCTTTATGTTCTTCCGTGTCATCAGTCCTCATGGGTTTTGGGCTCTGGAAATATGCGCTCCAACACAAAGCATAATAAAACAGTTTCCATAAATATTTCATCATGTAAGAAAATCATCTGGACAGCTATCTACTTCTAGGAAGTAGAAGACTAAGGACTATCTAAGGAAGACTGAGGGCTTGGGTCAAGTAAACAAATGTATGGTCATGACTTTAGCTCTATTAAATTAGAGCCATGGTATCAGAGGCAGTGGAGCAAGGCTACGTGAAAAGGATAACGTGGACGGAACAACCGGCAATAATTAAGAAACACGCCATTGCACAGTGCAGATCCCTGTACTTGGTTCCAGGGAAGCATCCTTCTCATAGGTGTTGGTCATTCTGCATAAGATTTCTATGAAGAACAGAAAGGTTTGTACCTCCCTCTCTTTCAAAATGTACAATCGGTATTGCAGTGGCATAAGCGCCTGCCTGGGTCCTGAGTTCAGTGTCCAGAACTAAAACCAAAGCAACACAAACAAAAATATGTACAACTGGACTATGTGAAACTCCAATTACAAAAGCTATGCTCTTTGCTTCTAAGTCCTTTCTGAAATTCCTCAGTATGCAAATAAAGGTGAAACACACCACCATTAAACAACATTTCCCTACTGTTTCTGACATTAAAATAAAACCTGTTGTTTCTTGCTCCAGTGCTGAGAACACATTATAGAGCTAATCAGAATATGTGAGGAGAGCTTTATTTTTTATGAAGATTTGTGCTTTTAAAAATTCTTTTTGTGCCAAATTTATTCTATTGTGAGCTCCTGGCAAAATGATCAGACAACACCTGTTGGTTAGTTGTAAGCTTTAGGAAATGTGTTTTTGATTTTTAATTATGAGAGAGAAAATAATCCCTTAGTCTGCTTTCCTGGTAACATTATGCATATCTTCAGAATCAAAATCTGTTATCTAAGTCTCTAAATTTAGTGCTAATTTTGTAGGGCAAAGAAAATATCTAAGTCTCAATGCTAAAAGAGACAGAGTGTACACTGCACTGTCATGTATGTGTACATCTATAGATCTGTTTCTGAGTTTGTAAATCTATGTATGAATTCTGAGGACAAATTATCTGGATTCCTAATTCTTTATGTTGCTTTCTACAACCAGAAATCTGTAAGATGTAATATAATTCCACTATAAAAAGAAACTAAAACTAACAATTGTCTAAAACATAAATGTTGATAATATCTCAACAAAAATTGCATATATATATGTATTTATGGATATATGTGTGCATATATAAAATAAATGTATGTTTATTATTAGATAAATACAGAATATTTATAGCACAAAACTACAAAATTATAAAACATGTAATATTTTCATTCAAATTCTCACAAAAGGTTTTTGGTACGTTTTACTGACATTGGACAGCTGTGGTTACAGCTCAACCATAATTTGTCATTTAGAGTTTTATTCCAAACCACTAATTCCATTACCAATAAAAAACAACTGTCAAACTATAGTTAAAACTATTTCTCAGTTTCCTAAAAATTATTTTAGTGTAATAAAAATGCTTTCAGCATCAGAAGTAGATGAAACCCTGAATTGTAGCATTTGCTGACTTACATGGTGTCAATACTCTCCATAGCTGATTTCCAACTAATGATATGACATGAGTCTTGAGAGTAACAGTATTGAGTTTCACAATAATTTTGCCATGACAAAGTATTTCCATTACACACGTAACAAGAGAAATAGTCTTATGCCGTAAATAAATAATAGCAATATATACTAAAATAATTCACAAATATTGAACTTTAAATGTTAACTACCTTTAAATACTCATAATTATAATTTTACATTTAAATACATTAAATTTGGGGCTTGCGGGTTAGCTCAGGTATTTAAACTGCTGCCCTGGCAAACGCAGTCAAATGCAGGGGACTGTGGTTTGATCTTCAGCTCCATGTGCCTTACCAAATCTGCTCTTAAGTAAGCCTGAGCCAGCCAATAAATAAATAAATAAATAAATAAACAGACAAACAAATAAATAAATAAATTCTTAGGGCTGGCCAAATAACTCTGCAGATTCAACTGCCTGCAAGTAATCCTAGCTCTTGAGCGGCTGTAAATAGGCGAATCACTGAGTCTGGTCTAATAGTGAGACCCTGAACACCCTGTAGACCTTACCCTAAATAAATAAATAAATAAATATTTTAATTCTATTTATATTTAGCAACTTGCTCATAAAATTTCTACTAACAAAACTCAACCCTTAAGAGCATCTGTGATATGGTTCCAGCAAGCCCATCACTAGCTAAATATTTCCATGAGTTGTAACTAAAGAAGGATAAAAATCAAGTAAGTATGGAAGTTGTAAGGCACTGCCCCAGAGTCTGCAGAGGCTTAACTCAGTATTAACTCCAGTGAGATTTTCTGTGCGCATTTCCTACTATATTACTAGTGCTCAACCTCAGTGGCTATATTAGAGTAATGTATGTAATTTTTCTGAATGGAAAGTTACTTCTAAATGCAAATTTGGTTTTCAGATTCCCTAGATATGGCTTGCAAATTTCAGTGGTTTGTTCCTAAATGATATATAAGATGATTTATTCATGGTGCAATCAAGAAATATTAGGGATTTTATATTTGTTTCTTTTTAATATTTTTTAATTTATATTTTTGATGTTCTATCATGTAAATCTAAATGTGAATATATTGGGTTTATGTACTGATAGGTATTTTTCCTTTACTTGGTAATAATAAATTTTAAAGAACATTCCTTAAATGATTTTGTACTTTTAGCAAAATCGAACCCCTAAAAATAATTGACCACAACTTCCAAAATCACATGTCACATAAATTGGAGCTTGTCATCAACTCCACAAAGTTTTTGCCCATGCATTTGATTTTCATCATCAAGTATGCCATCATGCATATATAGACTTTGACATGTCATGTACTTTCTCTCAGTGTTTCTTTAGTTATAGAAAGTAGAGAATAATCTTTTCTCTGCCTCCTATTAAAATAAAATGAAACAATGTACAAAAAACTATATGAACAATAAAGCAGTAGACATAAAACTAATCAAATATCAAAAGTTAGCTTTATTTTCCCTTTAAGAATGAGCATTATATGATAAAAATGTATTTTCTACAATAAAAATATTATATATTTCCTGAATAAGTATTTATTTGAGAGAAATTACCTGCATTTCAGCAAAAGTTATTAAAATGGCAACAATCTTTTTTTTATGGTGTCAGAGCTCAGGAGGAGGTAAGAATTGCTTGTGGTATGCAGAATTATTTAAATTGACTATCGTATTTGAATTTGTCTATGAATGATTATATTTGATATTAATAAGAAGAAACAGATCTAAAGGAGAACATACTCATGGTGGAAAGACTGGTGTGAGGAGAGAACTAGATGTGAGAGGTGGAAACAATGACTTAGAAAAAAAATACACAGATTTTATTACACATACAGCCTTACTTGAATGAGGATATATGAAAGAGAATAAGAGAAGGCATGGGTCATGCCACAAGCTAAATTGCATTTCTTGGAAAACTTTCAATATTTGTTAAAGAAAATTGAATTTGAATGCTTGATTAGACAGTTTGAATTTCCTAAGAAATGACATCTCTGAAGGTTTTGACATAGAAAAATGAGAAAAATCAGTTGTGCTTCATGAAGACTGGTTTGTGTAAAAGCCTGTCTCAATGAACTATGCCTTGGAAATGATATGGGTGTGTCCCCGAAATACAACCCTTAGGAGGCTGCTACAGACATCCTGAGAGGAGGCCAAGACTGGTTGCATTGGAATTACAAAGCAATGAGCAATTGCTCCATTTTGCTGTAAAGTACAGCCCAAACATTTAAAATAGCTTATTTTTGACATTAAATACTCATCTACTACCCAAAAATGTTGAAATAAAATTGTATGTACGTTAAAGTAGCACCCTTTAACCCAGTAACACTAAGCTTATATTTGTTTAGGTCCAGCATATCTAAACAAATACTATTAATTAATTTCAAAACATAGGACTAGGTCTGTACTTTCAACATAAATTTTTAAAGACTTAAACATTATCTAAATCCAAATGATACATTATTACTAAAACAATTATACCTAAAAGTGGATTTTAATTATAGATAATAGAAACTCCAAAGTTTTGGGGAGAGACTGGATTGCTTCTAGGTTAGTTTAGGGCCTTCATTTGAGTAGTCAATCATTGGCATAGTTATTTTCAATTATTTATTCAGAACTTTCACCATGTCAAGTATTACAAAATGCATTACACCTGAAGCCACATATATGATAGCCAACATTTCTATTTACAGAGTTTATGTTACTCCACAAGTAATAGAAAATATGCAAATATATAAGTAAGCTAAATGCACATTACAACAAGTTACCCAAATATAATGAAAACATCATGAAAATGAAGGGAACCAATGGTGGGACAGATGGTAGCCACAGGGGCAAAGCCCTAAGAAAAGGCTTTTCTTTCGAGGTAATAGATCTGAGATAGGTATAAGGGAAAGACTGAATCAGAGAAAATTTTGAAGGGTGATTTGGGTCAATGAATTGCAGAGTCAGATGCCCTGAGTAGGGAACAATCTTGATGCTTCTGGGAGCATAAGAAAAATCAATTAGCTCTTCTTTCATATAACAAGGGCATTCTGTAGATGCTGAGGTAGAAGAGGTAGGCAGAAGATAAAATTCTTAGTGTCTCTCTTGCCATGTTAATGACTTAGTTTTAAGGCTTGGAAAAATTATAAAAGAGAAAGAAAAACTATAGATTTTCCCATGCTATTTTCAAGTTGTGGCATAGGTATATATTAATATCTTTAAAATAAAACTATTTGATGTGATCATGTCCATAGAAAGTTTCACCTTCTCTTTTAAAAACTTCAGGTAGAAAACAATATTTATGATACTCCCTTTAATTAAGGGCCCACATTTCTTATATAGTATGTCAGTCTGCATAACCATCATTTTGTTCTAATGCCGACAAAACAGAAATTTCTGTTTCTACATTATTAATCCTAAGAAACAATCTCATTTAGAGTTGCAGTATCAATTACTTGAGAAGAAGTTTTGCTAATCATATAACCACCTTTATCAGTAGGCATTGCATAAAATTGGTATTTCCAGAATTTCTAAATTGGGCCCTCTCTATCAGAAATTGCAAGAATGTCACTTGGTTTAAAAATATAGTCTGGTGTTCCATTCCTAAAGGTGCTATTATGCTAACAATAAATCTGAACAAGACTGTAGGCAGAGTGTGGGTTGCGAGATACTCAATATTCATCACACTCTTACCCAAAGGAATAGCCATTATGTGCTTCTGGGATCCTTGAGCAATGCAGGTTTATTACACCTGCCAATTTTCATGGATTTGCTGTGTGATACATCGTTTTCTTTGAAGAAATCCTAGTCACAGTGAATATTTTCATTCCTGTGGCTCTCCCTCTCCGAGATAGTTCATTTACTGTTGTTTTCAATTCAGTAAAAGACTAAGTTTAAAATAAAGTAAGATTCAATCAATCATAAATATTTCCCAACAAAGCCTTACTATAGGTACTTAATTGCAGATAAAAAGTGAAATATTTTCTCTAAAATTCTTTTAGGGTATGACATTTATAAAATAGGAGCCCAGAGGTAAGTGTTGATGAAATAAAACATTTTATGTATTTGCATCAACCTTAAAACAACTTGTTTCAGGTTTTACTAATCAATTACTTTAATAGTATTTTGGCAGCAATATAAATTCATTTGTTAGTAGATGTTTCATGAAAATGTGGCAGGGAAGATTTTATAATATCGGCTCAGTTTTTCTCCTCCAAAGTAATTAATATAGTAGGAGAAATCAGCTCAGTAGTTCCTGTGCTATAAACAATGGTGAGAATGCTAAAGTAGGCCTTTAATTCTATCCTGCCAATAAGAGTGACTAGTTTCATGTTCACTGAGTTATTCAGTCTCTCTGATGAAACCAATTCTCATACTAATTAACCATTCTTTATAATTTTATAGGGTATTTACATCATTTATATTTATATTTACATCTATATATAGATAGTGCTCACTCATATTAAAGAATATACATACAAATGGTACACAAATGTATCACTTCCATTTATGAGCCAAGTATATTAAAGTCATTATTATTTAAATGAGTTCATTCTACTAAAATAAAAAACAAAATTTTATAAAATGCAGAAATACTTAGATATTATGTATACTGAATGACACAGGAGTCACATCCCTTATGAACAGTGATGGTTGCTATTACTTATTACATCTGACTGTATAATATAACTGTTGGCCCTCACCTATACTAGACTTAACAACTGTTGAGCTTCTATTATTCCTTGAGCTTAAAACTGTGCTATCTCTAAGACCGGATAACTTGCCCATCGTCCAGAGCTCCAAGCCCTGCCCTCAGTAGCATGTAGTCCCATCCCTCTTCTTTATGCCCTGCAGTATGGAATCTTCCAGTCTTGTTCTCTGCTCCACCTTCTCATTGTATTCTACCCTTACTCAAATCCAATTCTGCCTCCCTCTTATAAACAGAGTTGGGGCTGTAGATCTTAATAGTGCAATAAAGTTTCTCCATGTCAACATCTTTAATCATATCTTCAAAATTTCCATTATATTGATATATAATATTCATAATTTTCAAGAGCAAGGATATGGATATGCAAGGTTACTTTTTATACCATATCTACCAATAAAATAATTTTAGAGTATATTATTAACATTTGTTTCTTAGTTAAATGGTCCTTAGCTTTCTCTTAAAGTTTAAAAATACTAAAGTAGCATAAGTGAAGTTTTAAAAAAAATCAAGTTCTCAAAAATGTCGTATAGGAAAGGTTCTAGAAATTATAAGTTTAATTAAATCAAAGCAAAGCACAGAAAAAGCAGATGGTTAAAATCTACATTTCGGTGTGGCATCCAGGGTGACAAAAATATATCAATATTTTTATGGGTTTATAACAATCAAAATAGAAAAGCAAAATATATAATTGTGAAAGATTTTCTAGTCCTTCAAAATGAATAAAATTAAGGTGGGTTTTATATATATATATATATATTCAGACAACTGAATTTCCTAAACTTACTTAGTCTCTAGAGATAGAGAGATACCATCAAACCTTCCAATAAAGCAAACAGGTTTAAGCAAATGTTCTCTTGTGTAAAACATTGTCTACTGCTTTATTTCTGGGGTAATAGCTAACTGACATCTTATTTAAATAACTGTGACTTAAGAATTTTACCCATCTATTCTTTCACAAGAAAATTATACACCAAGGATATATGATTACTTTCCCCATTAAAATAAAGCAAAGAACAGATTGGATCACAAACAATTTGGATGGTAAAATTAATAGAACAGCTGGGCTATTTCTTGGATTTGATATGTGATCTGGAATAACTTTTTTTTTAATTTAATGCAAAAGGTCTTCAAGAGAACTTTGATTAATTTAATAGACATATTTAAAGGGCAAATGTTAATGTTGAATTTAGACAGAAAGTTGAAACTTAAGGGCAGGCATAGACTTCTTGCACATAGATAATTTGTTGACACTTTTATGATTCTGCTCTGTGTTTTCTTAAATCTAAAAAGAAGACATTAGTACTTAACTCAAAATCTTATGACAGACAGATGTGACAAAAATCAATGCAATCACTTAGGATAAATACAACTAGTATTCCTAGCTACTGGATACCCTAGTAGTCAAAATAACTTAGCATGGTGTTCTGATTCTTCTGATTGATTTCTGAATATTTTACCCCACTCATAGCTTTCCATTTCTTAGTATTGCTATTACATACATCTCATACAATTACTACGTTTCTGGCATTTAAGCTATTGTGTTTATGCCTATATTTGTCTCAATATATTATTGCTTCATTGTGAATATATAAAAATAGGAAATGCAACTAGTAACTTCTCATCACACTGAAGAAGAGACAAAATGATGGCAGGAGATGGGCTTTTCTGACAACAAGCTGATCTAATCAATGTCCACACCCTGTAACAACTTAAGCAGGTAAGTGTGAAAATGAAGGCTAGAACTGTAGGATCTGCATTACAGTGCTTGGTTATTTCCAACAGCAGTCGCTATCATTTCCATTCCTATCTGTTTACACCTTCACAGTGTAACTGTTCAGTGGTTCTGCCAGGAGATGGAGCATATTTCCACATCTATTAGTCTAGTTGGATCTTGTGAATTTCACTGATCAGCATATGTGGTAGAAATGACATGGGAGCGGTTTCAGGGCCTGGCATCAAGAGACACTGCATGCTTAGATTTCCAGAACCCTAAGAAGCCATTATGTGCAAGAATACAGACTCACACAGGGTGAAAGACCACTTAGATCAAAGTCACAGCAAACCAAGCATCGCTGCTGAGCTTATTCTCATCAGATCTCTGGTAACTCTAGCTGACCACAAGGGCAGGGCACCTCAGCAAAACCCCACCTTCAGTCCAGGTGAGCACACCCTGAATTACAGCCTATCACATAAATATGTGTTTATCTGTTACTTGGATCCAATCTGATTTAAAGTAATTTACTACAAAGCAAAATTTAATGGGTATACAGCCATTACAAGCTCTAGCCTCTTAGGAACTGAAAAGGAAAGGACAAATTTCTAAGGTCATTTTATGTTCTGATGTAACATTCTGTGCCAGTGTTGGTGAACCTTTTGGAGTTTTCAGTGGTGCAAACAGCCTGCTGAGGAGCATGTATCATAGGTTTGCATCACCACTCTATAGCATCGTTTCCCATATTTTCAGTGTAGCATTTTCCCACAGTAAGTTCTGAATTCTGAATACAGTTCCATTTTAGATTTTTAAAGACATCACTATAAATTAAATTTATAAAGAACAAATCTTCACTATTCAGTGAAGATATCTTCATTTAATCATAATTTTACTCTATGATGTCATGTTTAACACTGTATAAATATAATAATCTTAGTTTTGGATTAAAGTAGTATTTGATATATTGTTAGTGATTAAATTTCTCTATATGAGCCATAAAGTATATTAATTATCAAAAGTTTATCACTTAGTCATTCAAATAACTTACGCATTGTGCCTTTTAGAAGTTGTTTCACCTAAAGAAATACAATGCCAATATATTTATCAAGATAAACTCATAATAATACAATAGTTTACCTGAACAAGAGTTTATGAGTGCCAGCAGAATTACCAGTTTCCATAGCAACCTCATCTCCACTTTATCAGGTCAAAATTTTTTTCCATACAATCAGTAGGAATAAAAAGTCTGTCTTCTAGTAGGATGTTAAAGAGTCTGAAAGAAACAAAATTGCTGTTAAATAACAAACTTATAAACATTGGTGTGTTAATGCGCATATTGATCATTAACAATTATTTCTATATAATACTGGTATATCACTCAAAATAAAACAACCAAAATGATTACTTTTTCATACAAATGTACAAATTTCAGAAATTTGGTTCATGTATTTGTAATTTTAGTTCACATCTAAAGCATATATTTACTATGATACTTGCTGTTTCTAAGGAATTAGAAGGATATTCAGCTGGTTGTATTCCATAAGGATTAAAGTTTTCATTAGTTTAATTTTAAATTCAATTTTTTCAAAGTATTAATGATGATAAAACATTAAACTAACTCCAATAATTCTGTTGCTTGATTTTGTTGGATTTTTAGTCATAAAGCATAAAATCTAATCTATACCACATATACATAGATTTTTCAAAAAGTTTTTTACTAGTAATGAAAACATTCAGTAAGAAAGATTATCTTTCCTGCAACATTAAACTAAATACAATATTGTTCTACAAAATGTCTACAAGAAACACATGGCTGGCAGTGCTATCCTTCAGCCATCAACTATCATATCTAAAAAGTTTGTATCTTATTTTCCTCTATTTTTCACACTTAAGTTATTCAAAAATGAATAAAATCAAAATTAAGTGTTTGACCTTAACTTCAAAAAAGAAATTCAATGATTTTAAAGCTTTTTTTTTTCTTTTTTTTTTGTGGGACTGGGGATTGCATTCAGGACCCTATGCTTGCCAGGCAAGTGCTTATTCTACTGAGCTATCTCCCCAGCCCCTTCAATGATTTTATAAACTCATAAAAAGAAATTCATAATAAACTGACCTAGCTTTTATTTGTTAAGCTTCAAGTCAAATTATAAGCTCTTTCAGAAACTACCAGTTTGGTAAAAATATATTTTATGGCACCTTAAATAACCTTTGCAAATATATGGAATTTAAGTATAAAGCTAGGATAAAATTTTGCAAAGTTCCTGTTATAGTTTTCTTTTTTATCAGCATCTGTTTGTGATACATAGTGGGTACCTACATTGTGGAAATCTTAGTACATATGGATCTCACTTTGCCCTTTTTCTTCCCCTCCTTTTTCTCCTTTCACTCCCTATCCCTAGATATGTTTTTAAAAATATATTTCTGCCACTAGCTGGCTCATGTAAACTTAAATGAAAAACACCGAACCAAATTTAACTTTTCAGTAACATTTAATGTAAATGCTTTCAAATTGTAAACCAAAGATAAAGTCACAGAAAAAAAAATTTGGGGCATTATAATATATTCAGTGGATAATATCTTTTCACAAATACTCTCATATTTTACATTAGTTTTCATTCCTTTGCATACCACAGATGCTATTTTAAATGCCTTACATTTATATCACATATTATATCATTCTCGAATTCATCATTGTTCGACAAGTATTGAATCTTGATGTTTATTCTCTGTCAAGCCATTAGGAACTTAGGTGTTAACTGTGAACCTAACAATCATTTATCTTTACCATTGAATCTGGCTGTTTTGTTGTCATGTTTTCATGAAATTGTGAACAAAACAAAATTAATAGACAAACGAACCATATACATAATTAAATAATTACAAATATTAATGGTAGGTAAGGTAGGGTCTGCCAAGTAGCTCAGTGGATTAAAGGGCCTGCAAGTAGGTGCAGGGGCTGGGGGTTCGATCCCATGGCCTTCCATGCCAGCCCCGCTGCCAGGGTACGCTGAGACAGCAATTAAGACTGGGCATAGTGGTGTATGCCTGTAATCCCAGCTCTTGGGAGATTGCAAACAGGCAGGTCACTGTGATTCTGATCTAGTAGTGAGACCCTGAACACACTGTAAACCCTTCCTTAAAATACTAAATAAATAAATACCTTATAAAGAAAAAGAATTAGAAACTATGAGATTCATTGAATGAAGTTCAAGTAGCATTTTTCAGCTAAGGCTAACAATAGGAGTAGCCCTTTAGAACGCAAGGTGTGTGTGCACAGCAGTGAAGAAGAGAGCTGCAGGGACTGAGATAATGATGGATAACTGATGGTAACCACATTGGAAACAAAGAGAACATGCATGCCTAGGTCCCAAGGTAGAGCTGCCTTTACATCCCCAGCCCTCTGACTCTGGATCTTGAGGACCTGAAAAAAAGTCCAGTTTAATATTCAAAGAGATAATGTTGAAGGAAGAGTGAAAGGCTCAAATACATAAGACCTACAGTCTCTAAGAATGAATATTATAATTTTGAATTATAATTGAAGGAAATAATTGAATTATATGTAGGAAAGGTTCACTATTTAATTTACATCTTTGGCTGCTGTCCAGAAAGGAAGGGATGGAAGAACAGCCAGAATTATACCAGTAAATTAAAGGCTACTCTGTAGTTCAGGAAAGGATGATAATAATCTTTACTAAAGTAGTGGCTTTGAAAATTTAAATCTCTGGATCTTTTTCCTGACTCAAATCTTTCTTTTTTCTATTTGAATATTGTTACCATTTTTTTTATCTTAAAACAAAGATGAGGTCCCACTATGCAGGTATTTGTGTGTGTGTGTGTGTGTGTGTGTGTGTGTGTGTGTGTGTTTTGTACAGGAACTACAGGGTTTTACTACACAGATTGGACTCATAGTGATTCTCCTGTTTTTAGCATCCCAAGAGCTGAGATTACAGGCGCACCACCACACCCAGTCTCATGCCACGCCGGGGATGAAACCCTTGCCCTATGCAGGTATTCTTAAACTTTGAACCACTCTCCCTTGCACGCAGTTCAAAATTCCTTGGAGTGGTATCCAAGACCATACATAAACTTCCAAACTTTTTCTAATAAGTTTACTGACGAAGTTCTCCAGGAGCCTTATCCCCCTAGTCACTCTGTAGAGCCATCACATGTTCCTTCTGTGCAGATGCTCCTGAATTTCTGCAGGAATCCTCCTCAGAATCTGTGTCTCCCTCAAAGCTGTATAATAATAATATAGCCATGCTTGCTTGTTTCCCAAGACAATTTCTGTTTACTCAAATATCATGGCAGAATTATGAATAATGGTCCTTCTACCAATAAAAGGTCCTGTTTGCAAGATAAGTGATATAATCTACTTATGTGATGAAAATTTATCATGTTTTTCCTACCTGATAATCTTGGCTTTTTTTTTGTTATAGAAACTATGTGACTTGCTTAGAAGACCCACCTCCCTATTCACCGTTGGTCCACGTAACGGGAGTGGCATTTCTTCCATCGCTTTTGTGGAGGGAAAACCTTTGAATCCATGTTGTCTTTATTAATTATGAATCAGTTCCCTTGGGTATAATATTTCATAAAAGGATGGGTGTAAAACACAATTGAAATCTCTGACAAAGTCAGAAACTCTGTCAGTATCATTAAGACAATAGTATAAACCCTCCATTACAATGTTAATCTATTTAAGAAGATTCAGTTTTCAATTGTGACTAGAAACTCTCAGTTCTCTATTGTGGACAGTGTGCTAAAGCTCTATCCCAAATGTTTCCCTCCTTAGTCGCGTAGGCTCTAAGCTTTCTTCATTTGGGCCTATATTAAAAGATACCCTCCTTTAATATTTGTAGGTGTTATTGGGATTTGTTCTGATATCTAAAGGTTCTCTGATTATTCTTGGGGTGAGGCTCAGTGGTAGGGTGCCTGGGTGGAGTATACCCAACAGTGCTGCCGGCAGACAAACCACTAAACCATTTTCATTATCATAGAATTATGAAACAGTCAAAATCAGCTTTTAAGTCTAAAACCCTGAAACTTCAGAATGGAGAGACAATTAAATAAATTTTCGCTTAATCCTCTTTGTACTATATTTTGTATATAATATACAAATATATAAACAAAATATAGAAACAAATCATACGGTACCTTTATATTTTGTCCTGAATTTAGGTGAGCCTTTTCTTACTCTAGAATGATCTTTCATGATATAAGTCTGCTGGGGCATGTGTTATCAATGGCTTCATTATATTGCAGGGTTTTCATACCTTACTGCAGAAACCAACATTACCTGCCTCGCTTGCTCAGAATACTTGTTGTGAGGTTTAATGCACAGCTCTTATTTAGTAGCACGGGCCGAACGGGACTGGACAGCTTTAGTAACATGGTGGGGCGGTACCCTACTTTCTGAGGAAAAAGGCTGAACTGGGAAGTTGGAGAATTTGTTTCTACTATTGTCTTTCCCTTAAGCAGCTGAGTAGTGCAGGATGAATCATTTGCATTCTCTTTCATTGTCAATTTACTCTTTTCAAAGTTGAAGAGTTTGGCTAAGAAATCATCTTTGTATTTTTCCTATGGCTAACATTCTTAATTTGTTCACTTGAATCCAGTGTACAATTTTTAAGCAAATATTGATTGCTTAGCATCTGATTTCTTATCTGCATAGTGCAATGAGGACAAAGCCTGAAAGATATTTTATTTAGCAGTACTCTTTAAAGCTGAAATAGCTTTTTTTTTTTTTTTTACATGTTACCATTTGTAAAAGTTTAAATTGCCTGAAGAAGAATACACTCATTCAATAAAAAACAATCCAGATAAGAAAAGTGTGCTTATTTACTCACAGTACACTGGGCAGAAATATTCAGTGGGTGAACTTTATGCTGGTCAGTGATATGCAAACTATTTAAAGGTTCTGAGTCAAAATGAGCATTAGCACTTGAGGCAAAAGAAGTTCTAAAAAAGTTTACTCATAAACCAAACTTAAAAATAACTTTTAGAAGCTCTAAAACAGTTTTGTAAATGTTCACCAATGCTTTGTTTTAGATGTGTTTTACAGACCATGCAATGTTTTCAATGTTATTTTGTCGTAGAGAAGAGTGTGTGTTGTTTCATGATGTAAGGGCTAAATGTATTGTTCTGTTATTCCTGGGTGATCCTGATCTTCCACAGACCACAGGTGCTCACTTTTTCCCTCATGGAATCCTCAGGACTAAAGTAACAAATTCAGATACTGCAAAAGTGAATATATCAACCCATTACTTGCAATTAAAACAATTCTGAAAGTTGAAATGTATATATAAATTTGGTAGCAATATCTATCCCCAAACAATATATGGTAAATTACAGCTTTTATCCAACTTACTTTGAGTTGTAATATACTTCAGTAAAGATGGATGAGATACTCATTGATGAAATAGTGCCTATTTTTGATGGATAAAAATGCTAGGGGCCTGGCCCTAGCTCAGTTCTTTAAGTGGCTGCTTCCACAAAGCTGTCAGCCTCAG
>NDGM011238420.1:6921-17402 GCA_002564305.1 Octomys mimax | reverse complement strand
TTTTAGCTAAATATTGAAGTTTATTGTTTATAAGTATCTGCTTTCCACCTAATTACAGTGTTGAGCGGGGGTTTTGTCACTATGTGGTAAGGAACTCCCCCAGTTTTTCAATGCTTTTTTCATTTCCTTCGAGCCCTCAGAGACAACACCTTTAACATCAGGATTGTCCTACGAGTGTGGACAGCCTTTTCCATAATCTTTGTGGTGATGTAGGTGTTCCCTGCCAGCCTCCTTCTTTGCGCCCTCTTGTATTAGCTTCTAAATTTTTACTAACAGTCTGTTTAAGGAAATTGGATTCTGTCATGCTCCTCAAAATTATCCCAGCCTCTGCCACTATTCAATTCCAAAACCACCTCTGCCTTTTTTTAAATACCTGTTACATAACACCCCACTTCCAAAACAGAAAATATTATTTGGAAAATTAATTTTTAAAATTATTTTCTTCTTAGCTTTGCGCAGTGGCAGTATCGTAGCCAATGAGGTTTATCTGAGGTGCGATTATTGCTAATTGAAAATTATTTTCTTCTTGTAGTTTCTTTTTATCAGTTCAGTGGGGGTGGGCTATTTCCAGTGGGCTCTCTCTCTCTCTCTCTTTCTCTCTCTGTCCCCCTTCTTTCTCTCTCTCCCCCAAATCATGAAAGTTATTTAACTCAGTAGTTACATTATTTTACATTGGTTACAGGCTAGTTCCATGTTCAGTGCAATGCTTAAGTATAACAACTATATTGACCTTGCTTTGAATATATTTTCATTCACATAAATCGTTCTTTCCTTTTATGATTCTATTGATTGATTATATTCATGCATATTATTGTAAACACTCTTAAGCACTTTAGAAAGTAATTCTCTCATCATTTATCAACACTTTCCAGTCTTATTTGGGGCTCTAAATGGGCTCCAACTAGATCCATGTGGATGAACTACGTCTTTCCTGACATATCAGGAAGTATGCAATCTAAATGACTGGGACAGAAGAGGGCTATGCATCAGGCGCCCAAAACCCTATTCTAGGAAAGGTGTCCATCCCAGTTCTCAAGTGGGCTGAGGCTGATCATAGTAGTGATCAAATTTTTGAAGTAGAATACTCAGAAGAGCTGCAATTTCAGGTTAACAGGATTAAATGTAAAGAAAAATCAGGCATTTAGAGAGAACACTGGTGCAGGAAGGGGTGAGTAACATGGAGGATATTGTAGGAGTGAGCCAAGGTGTATAAGCCTTATTTAAAAGCTTGCTTCTCTGATTTTCAAGGGAAGGCCTTCATTGCTAGAAATAGAATGAAGTGTAATTCCTTGGTTAGCTTAAGCTCTGTGCTGGTGCTTTAATTACATGCCAAGAGATTTGTTTACTGAGAGAGAAAGAGGGAGGAGAGGAAGGGAGGGAGGGAGAGAGACAGAGCGAGGTAGAGAGAGAGAGAGAGAAAGAGAGAGAGAGAGAGAGAATGTTACTGCCTCCAGGCCTAAGAGAACCAAAGTAAAAGAAACTCATCCACCATGTTAGGTCCCCAGCCCTAATCTTTTACTATCTTGCCTCTTGAGTGCTAAGCTGGAGCCAAGAGTGGGAACGGCGCGCGCAGGCCGCTCTAGGGTGATGATTCAGGATGACTGTTAGACTTGCAAAACTGAACGTGGGTGGTTTGTTGTGTAATCTCTCGCCTTAATCTTTTTGCCTTTAATGAAGCACCTTGACTGTCTCTTTATGTGTGTGCCTGTTAGAAGTGGGACATACACGGGGTTTCCTAATGGAACCTCATCAAATTTAAAGTCATGATTGAAAAATTATTTGCCTTAGGTCAAAAAAGTTCTCTTTAGTTACAGAGAAGGAAAGAAAGGAAATGCTAGTTGTTGAAGCCAGACTTAGCACTTGGTGTTGTTTTACGTAGGGATTGAAAGCCCTGAAACTGAAACAATTGAGTCAAATTTTCTTCCTATTTCAGTAAATTTCAGATCTGAGTTTTAACATGTAAAAAGCTTGGAGAGAAAAACATGGACATTATGGGCAAGAGAAACATTTTGAACAGTAATTAAATCACCAATACTATACTTCGTGTGCCATTCAGAAAAAAAAAAAATTTAAGGCAAGCACGCTTCCAAGAGGCACGCCTCGGCTTCAGCTCTTTCTCAATATTTCCCAGTCTTTCTTCAGCTAACACGTGACATTTGTATACTACATGTCACATGTCATGTTCTCCACTGGTCCCCAGAAACTATGATGAATAAAACACAGAATTCCTAGCATTTCCGATACTAGAATCTAATGAAAATCTTCCTACATTTATCCAAAAATCACAGTTATGAAGAAGTTATACTACAGAGAGAGCAATGCTCTGAAAACACAACTACAGTTCTATTAAAGCCAATAACGAAGGAATCAAAACACACACACACACACACACACACACACACACACACACACACACAGAGCCCTCTTCAGTCTTTCCTGCTCTCAGAAATGAGTAGCACAGAGGAAGCTGTGCACTGCTCGGTGCTGCATTGCGAATCTGAGATCCAGATTCTCCCTATGAAACACTTAAGGTTCTCCATGAAGTTCTGCAGGACCAAAGATGCCCCACTGGTTCCCAGCCAGAGCTGGGCTTTGCTTTCTCCTAACCCAACCAGCACCTCCACTACTTCCTTTTTGTTCCAGTCCACCTCTACAGCACTTTCCAAATCATATTTCTACAACCTGCTTCTAGAATTTCTTCTTCTCAAAATCTTCTCAAATTACTTTAAATGGTTGCATTTCTCTGCTTCTTATTTATATAAAATTAAGTTCAAAGTCTGGGAAAGCAGCAAACCCTGTAATCTTGCCAAGCTCCAACCAGCCGTACCAGCTCTGTCTTTCACTCTCTTCTCCACACCCCATACTCCCCACATTAGAACCTCAACTGATCCTTGCCAGCAGAGCGATTCACTTCCTGGGGACAGGCTTGCTCTTCCTTTTCTGGGAAGCATTCTGATCTTTCTTTTCTTGGCATAACACAATTTCCAGGTCAAATGTGACTTCCTCACACGTTTCCCATTATCCCCTGCGGTCAGTCACTTCCTGCTTCACGTTCCCTCGGCACTTTGTACCTTCCACAGTTACGGCTCTCACATGATACTGCAAGTCTTTACCTTGCGTTCTTTCATAAATTAGTCTGTGACACGTTTGCTGAGATTCCTAAGTCTGGTGTACCTCTACATCTTATTTTGAAGGCTCCCAAGAGCACACCTAATGTGCTCTGCATAAGTAATGTGTATCAGTGGAAACAAAGACTAAACAAAGGTCTTCCGTGTCACAAATTTTAAATTTATAACTAAATGATGATCCGTGGTATGTTCTTGATGCCGGTCTGTATGGATGATATCAAGAGATCTGCTGATACAGATACAGTGGAATTTTGAGGGTGAAATTAGAGGTCACTGATTCATAAAATTAATAATGCACCTAGCTTACGGAAGAGCCATCATGGTCACTATGAAGTACTGCATTTCTATCCCCTTCATTTGTAGTCTTTGGAAATCATTGTCATGAGACCCGATTTGGTTACAACAAAGAGCTTTTTTCTTGGCTCACCACACTTGCTTTTATAAATATACAAGTCTACACTACCTACAGTAAGTTACGACTGTGGATATTATGCTCAGCTATAAGAACAAATGCGTGTGCTTGAGGAAGATAATGTCTTCTCTGTTATAAAGAACACCACATTCCTCTCTTAAGAAGAAAAGGGATCTTACTGATCTGTAAATAGACACTGATGTTATTATGATTCCTAACAATAAGTGCCTACTGGATATCTCAGATATGAAGATAATTGTGTAAGCTGTAGGGAAGAGAAAAATGTTTCCTTTTTCATCTGCAGTTCTGATGTCCTAAACATCATCAAAAAGATTACTGTTACAGAAAAATCTGGATGTCATGGATGGTCACAGATACAAAACAAAAAAATCTCTCAGTAGATGCTCATGGATTGATGCCTACAGTCCAGATAGGATTATAGCATCCTTGGTGTATATCCGACTGGACAGGTAGCTAGAGCTCTATGAAGCCCCCATCAAGGCTTAGATGGAAGTCTGAATTAACTGACATTTACCACCAAAGAAGCGAACTTAAGAATCAAACTGTAATAAAGGTAAACTTCGTGTACATGTAGACTGTTGGCTGCAATGCACAGGTACTGCAAAAGCAAAGAACACAGATGGTGTGTTGATGGTGGAAACGTTGGAAGTCCTCATGATTGAACAATAATAACCTTGAATTACTTACAGGAGAGTCAAATGCTACATGTAGCGTGCCTAAATACGAAGTCATATAAGGCACGATCATTGCCCTTAAGTTTATAGAGCCCCACAAATAGGCCTTGAAAGGCCAGTAACTACATGAAGTATGACAACTGCAGAAATAATGCAGAAGAAGAAAAGGGCAATGAGGTTTGAGTAGCAAGGAAGGACAGCACAGACATCAGAATTGAACTTGACCAAGAGAGAAATATAACGACTTAAATGAGATAAACAATAATAAAGCAAATCACAATGTGATTTGTTGAACAGCAGTGCAGAACAGGTTTAGCTGGGCATCTGGCTCCTTTGTGTTAACACTGGAGCACTTTAGAGCTGACTGCCTGGTCCAGAGAAGAGGTATGAAACAAAACCATAAGACTAGGAGTGGCACTTCATCCTGGAGTCAGGCAGGAGCATGAGAGGTGTACATGGAAGAATTTTCTCTGAAACAATCTACATCCAAAGCTTCCCCAGCCATGTACAGTGCTGTTTCTAGCAATCAGGCACATTGTTACATAAGACAATCATAACCCAGCTACTTCAAGCAGAAGGACTACACTCCAGTAAAGGCAGAAAAATTAAAGACACGATGGGAAGCCAAAGGAATTGCTAAAAGTTCCAGATTCTCTGGTGGCCACGTGGAGAGCCATATCTGTGGATTAGAAATCATAGGGCTGGCCAGATAGCTCAGAGGACTAAAGTGCCTGCTTAGGCAGATCGTAGGGACCGGTGTTCAATCCCTGGCACCATAAGCCATGCCAGCTCTGCCCCCCTGGGCACTCTGAGCAATTGAGACTGGGCATGGTGTCGCATGCCTGCAATCTCAGCTCTTGGGAGGCTGAAATCAGGCAGATCACTATGAGTTTGATCTATGTAGTAAGACCCTGTAGACTCCTATACTAAATGCTATGTATATATGCATACTTTCTTTACAAAACTCACATCCTCCAACTATGTGAAGGACAACGTTGTATCGCAAGTGAATAGGTATCACCCAATTCCTAGAAGGGTTCAATTTACTTACTGAAGTTGAAGACCACGTGTGCTCTAGGTCTGCCTCTAGAAAGTCACTGGCATTGATGTCCCTGCATGCTGAGGGAGGGGCACGGGAAAACCACTAGGCCTGCACAAATAGAACTAAAATCTTTCCCTCTCCGTGAGAGATAGCCCCGTGATTTCCGATCAGTTCAATTAAATGATATTTAGGTTTTTATTATGAAATAGATGGCTCTCCATATTCTGGTATGGCCCCTGTACTGTCTCTGAATTGTCTCCTCGTATTCTCGATCTGTGTCACAATATAGTAGCCACAGTGGACTTCTTGTTTCTTTGGCAAGTATTCCTCCATTCGTGCTTATTGCTTTCATGTTTTCTACTTTCTGAAACTACTCTTCACGTCTTGAATTGGCTCATGCTTCCTGTTATGCAGGAGTATGTTCAGTTGTCCTTCCAACAGGAATTTCCCTTGAGCACTTTCCCTTGATCATGCCTTAATCATTTCCTACCCAATATTCTTTTTATTTAGTCTCGCTCTAGCTTTTCTTCCTGCTCTTATCAGTATCTTTGTTATTTATTTATGTAGATATTATTTATCTCCCTTGCTAACATATGAGCTCTCTGAAGGCAATCATTGTGTAACACCTGTGAAATCCATTACCTAGAGGAAACCGTGCCATCTGACATGGTCTACATAAAATATTTATTACACAAACAAGTAAAGGAAGAATATTATCATTGGTATCATTATAATTATACATAAATGTTATTTACTGTGACTTTTGCATGGGCCACAACTGGGTTATTAAAAATAAGACTTAGTCATTTCCTTTATTTTTTGCAACAAATTCCTTATTTCCCAAGTGAAAAAAAAAAAAAAAGATGGCTTAATTAAGAAACAATACTCAAGTGGTGAACAGAGTCCAGGTTTAAACCTGGGACTGCTGCATTCTGGCTCACGCCACTGTAACCAACCTGCTGCACAGCACACAGTGTATGTGAGCACATCAGTGCCATGGCTCTTTAGCACAGATCACCAAGTTAACAGGAAACTACGGATAATGCAGCTTGCAGCATGCTATTGGATTTGGGTCTGGATAATCTGATAATATTTTTCAGACACTTTTTTTTTTCTTACAATGTGTCCTGGGCTTCAGTATATTTTACATCGAAAAGCTAACAATGACTGTTCTTTTTGGATGACTATCCCTGGGTTATTCTCGAATGAAGAAAGGTAAGTGTCAAGAAATTTATACATCCCCAGGAATGCCATTTACAAACCATTAGTGGATATGTGATTCAAAATCTTGCCCTTCCTTGGTCTCATCCTGGGGCCTCCTAGAGGCAAGCTGACTTTCTAGATTACAATTGCAATGCAAGACTGAAACCACTTGCTAGGGTTTCTCCTAATCCAGCACAACGTGCTGGGCATCATCTTCTTTCTTGCTCTGTTCTTACTCCCCAACCAGCACCACTTTCCTATGATTTTTCTCTTGGAGCACTCTATCAGTGGCCTATTTGTACATTATAGACTTTTGTTTCTGGTCTGATAGTAAAAACTCTAACCCAAGATATTGAATCAACCAGTTCCTTCTGGTCCTGATCAGAGTATGATGGCCACTGCTGAACTGCCTTCTCCTTGGCATCTCTACCCTCCTCTCTATAAAGTTCTTTCCAGGCCTGTACTTGTGAGATTCTTGCTCCCTGGAACCAAGGACTATGGGACACTCAGTGGGAAAGTAACCTTGGATATGTATAGATTCCGGTTCCTTGTTCCATTAAGCGTATGCAGTGGATGTGTTCAAACCATTCTGTCCCTACACTCCTGGCTCATAGACAAAGGCGAGGAGGAAGGAGGTACTGAGTCACTGAGGCTTAGTTCACTCATCTCTTTCTTGGCCCCTAGAGCTTGCTTTAGCTGCAGAGGCTTTCAGTGGGATTAACTTTACTGCAAAATAAAAACTAAAAGGCACAGCAGGTCTCTCCTTTCAAAGCAGGCTTGGGTTATAATGGAACTTCACGGGTGCTTAAGAGCTTTGAAGAATGCATGCATTTTCCAACTCTGATGGCACTGTTTAAGGGGGCCCATAAACACCACCTTACACTGTATCATTTCTGTCCCTGCAGTAGAAATCTTTTAGAAGTAGCATGTGTGTACAGTGTACAAGATAACTGCATCAGGCCACCAGGACAAACCCTCTTCCCTGAGGTCTAGGTTGACAGATATCCCAAACATAGAAAGATTCAAGGAGGAATAGACTTACCTTTATACCATATGAGACCTGAACAATAAACACAGTTTTCAGGGTTCATCTGTAACCAAGGTAGGAAATTTCACTCTCCGATTCTTCCTACTGTACGTCTTGCTTAGGTCAGGCTTTGACCAAGAATCCCAGGGGAGCATATAGGTGTATTTGTGACATGGAGTAATAAGAATAATATTACCCAGAGAATGAAGAAGAGAAGTAGGAAGTCATTTCCTTCATTCACTAATTAGCATTATGACCTTAGAGGATTACCACACATTCTCTGGGTGAAGGGTAAGATGGGAGTTTACTGTGGCCAAATACCCTTTAGTGTCCAGTGTTTCTAGGAACACTTAATAGTTTCTGGATCTGCCTCAGCACAGCATTCTGGGCAGCAGGAATGGGCACACGACACTCACACCAAGATCTTATAACTTGCCTGCTATTCTACATGTCTTGTTGCAAAAACCTCAAGTTTCTCCAGAGGTAACAGTGAGACTGTCAAAATGTTGAGAGGGGCCAGGTGAGCTAACAATTTTTGGAGGTTGAGATGAGCGGTAGAGCACCAAGAAAATCACTTTTTCCCCAAAAATTATGTAATCATTTTACGAGAAAAAATTATTAAAGTAGATACAGTGCCATTTCTTGGTCTTAGGTCAGACTGCAGCTGTAGGTGCACATTCCCGTGTCTAGCCCTAGGAGGCCACCTATTATTGATCCACCGCCTACACAACCATGCTGCCCTGGTTTGCTGGTGATATGCATCACAAAGGTAGTTAAGACGCTGCTTTTTTCTTAAAGTGCTCTGGATCTCTCTACCTAAATACAACTTTTGTTTCTCTAAATTTAGCCACTTTGTACTGCAATATTGAAAGGCTTTAATATTTATCTGTGTTATCTGTCTCCTTCTTCCATACTCTAGGTTATGTGCACCATAAAGGCAAGGCGAGGTCTTCCATTTGTTGTGCTTTGAAATAATATATGGAGACTGGTCTTGGTTAAAAATTATGGACTTCTACTTCTGGTATTATAGTATTGGCATGCATTCTGTTCAGTCATCATAGAAGAAATAGAAAATACAGAGGGATAAATAGAAAATATGGCAAATAAATAAAGACTTTTATTTCTGCTTTTTCTATTTAGTCTCTGAATGTCCTTGGGCAAGTTGTTGGAAATACTCAAGTCTTTGCATTTTTGTCTGTGAGATGATTGCTTTATGTGTCAAACTGAATGGGTCAAGAGATTTCCTGATAGCTGAAAAACATTGTTTATGCTGTCTGTGAGGTTATTTCTGAAAAAAGATAAGTATTTGAATCAGTAGACTGAGTCCCAAATATTGACCTTACCAATGTTGGTGGATACCATGCACTGACAGACTAGAACAAAAAGTTGAAAAGGCAAATTTATTCCTTGTTAAAGCTGGGACACCCTGTGAGTCAGTTTTCTTATCACTGGGGCCAAACACGAGATGCTTGCAATTGAAAGGAGGTGAAATGCATTTTGATTTTTGGTTACGGTCTGTGGCTAGCTGGCTCAAGGGCAGAGACAATTTTGTAGAGAAGCATTGTGGAGAAAAGCTATTTGTGTTCCAGTGCCTGGAAGTGGTTGGAGACAGGAGGATCCTGGGAAGGATACAAGCCCTTCTGGGACCTGTCCCCAGGTGCACATCTGTATACAGGGCCCACCTCCACGCAAGACAACTTGTTGGAGATGCCCACCAGTAGTGGATGGACCCAGTGGTGGGCCCAGTGTTCCTATCACACAATCATCTTCCAAAGCACCCAATTCTGAGCATAGGGGAGTTTGGGGTTGCAGGTGCTGTCTAAACCATAACACATCTTTATCTTCTCCAGCTATGGACAGAGCACTTCTAGTTCTTGACTAGAATTTACACAGCCACCTATGGACATAGGAGTGCCACTCATGAGCTGGCTTTCAGACCTCATAAGCTTTCTTGTTCCTCTAGCTGTCAAACAGCAGACAACGACATTCTTGTCTCCCATAACTATGCCAGCCATTTGTATTAGAAGTGTCTCATATATCTCCTCTTAGCTCTATTTCTCTGGAAAACCCTGACTGATTCATAACATAGTAATTCTATCACTTCACTTTTACAGCTATTCAAGGGTAAAGAAACTGCATGTGGGAAAACAAAACTCACTGGGAAGTCTCTCCGCTCCATCTCTTTTACCAGTACTGAAACAAACAAACAAACAAACAAACAAAAAACCAAAATAATGTTTAGAATTTTTACCGTAGCTAACTCTGTACGCTGATGTCTGTGATCTAAGCGACTGCTTCAAGGACCGCAATGTGTAATACAAAAACCCCGTGGCTGAACGCCTCTCGTCTTCATGTTTTAAATATGTACCATTTCTAATGTCTTATCAATTATTATTACACTCTCTTTAAAATAATTTTTTAAAAAGGTGAAAAAGATAAGGAAAAAAAATTAAGGTTTATTGAAAGCAAATATTAATATTCAGTTATCTGTCCAATCTTGCATAACTGTACCTGTTAATCTGAGCAACAGATTTGACAATAAAAATAGATAATATATCAACAATAGGATTGTTAATTAGCTATTCCTGTTATGAAAAATCTGTAAGGTGTGTATTGTTGTATGTTCACCTGCTTTTGTCTCTGTTTCTACTTTTTTTTTTCATGAGCAAAATATATTTACTGAGGGAAAGAAAGCTGCTGTCCAGGAGAGGCACAGAAGAGGGGCCCAAGCAGATTGTCCCCCTGTTTTTACTTTTGCTTTTACTCTCCAAAATAAAATGAAATAAAATTTAAAAAAATAAATAAAAGCTTTGCAGCACAAAACAAGCACACTTGTGCTGGCCCTGCCCCTGGGGCAAGCTGAGATGGTGATTGAGACTGGGCGTGGTGGCGTGCCTGTAATCCCAGCTCCTGGGAGGCTGTAAACAGACGGATCACTACGAGTCTGATCTAGTAGTGAGACCCTGAACACCCT
>NDGM011238414.1:365-10837 GCA_002564305.1 Octomys mimax | reverse complement strand
CTTGGTCTGAAATTGAAGGACAAATGTTGGAAGTTGCCAGATGTTATGACAAATGCTTTTTTATTCTTTCTTTTCTTCTTCTTCTTTTTTTTTTTTGTTATGGGGAACTGAACTCAGGACCGTGCACTATCCAAGCAGGTGCTGTGCCACTTAGCAAGATCCCTGGCCACAAATTCTTAGTGAGAGTTCAGTATATACATTACTGGTCCCCTTTGAAACAGGAATTGAGTAGTTTTTTGTTCTGATGTGTTTCTTTCTTCACAGTATTTGGGAATTCTCTCAATTTCGTGTTTTTCATAAAAACTGCAATAATCAAGAAAATTGTTGATGGCCAACTTTAACTTGTTGGATTTTTTTCTCCTTAAACTCTACATAGTAAGGGCCAACCAAATAGCTCAGCGATTAAAGCCCCTGCAAGCGGGCGCAGGGGCCGGGCGTTCAATCCCCAGGCCTGCCATGTCAGCCCTACCCCCAGGGCATGCTGAGACAGCAATTGAGACTGGGCGTGGTGGCACGTGCCTGTAATCCCAGTTCTTGGGAGGCTGTAGAGGGTGGATCACTATGAGTCTGATCTAGTAGTAAGATCCTGAACACCCTGTAGACCCTTCCTTAAAAATACAGGAAAAAAGAAGGAAAAAAAATAAAAAACTCTACATAGTAAATGACAGGTATTAGGTTTCACAGTGTAAATACAAAATGTTTTCCTCTTTCTAAGCAGATAAACTTGCTGGAAGATACTAAACACAACCTTCTTTCTGCCTACAGTGATTTATTTTTCTGTCTTGTGATGCTGATAATTGTGCTGCTGCAAAGTATTTACCTATTTGAGGACCAAAGAAAGCTTATCCAGAGGCAGGCTGTGCTTTTCACATTTAGCAGGTGCATGTAGCACTCGAAGATGTTGTCACCTCCCATCATAATAAAGAGCTGGAAAGGTCTTGTGTCAAAAAAACAAAAAAAAAACAAAAACAAAAACAAAAAAACTTGTGGCTCCCAAAGACGTTAGACTTTGGAGATGAAAAACACGAGTTGAGATCGGAGTTCTACCAGTGAGCACTGGGTTCTACTGATTGTTTGTTGGGTAATTTCATTTTAAATATAGTATAAATAGCTTCTGTTATTGCATAATTATTGTACGGATTAGAGCTAATGTATTTTCAGATACAACACAAGACCCAGCAAGCTGCAGATAGTAGTCTGACAGATGTTGCTCTTGATTTATTGTATGTGGCTTGAGAAGTGATTGGGGAAGCTGAAGGAACTGGGAAGAGAATCTGAAATGGTGGCTTTTACTACAATGTGGATGACAGTTGAAATTGACTAACTCCAAGCGCCCCTATTATGAGGGTGTTAAGTAATTCAAGAAATAGTAGGATTGACTCAAGCGAGCATTGGAATTCTCTAGAGATTTGTTGAAATGGGGTCATCGTTTCAGTATCATGCATTGCTTGGGTTTAATCAGATCCTCTGGTTCATTAAATCTGTTTCTCTGCAGCCCCTCAGTTCTGTCGGTGAATGGCTTGGAAAGACTTTCATTTCCAAGTTGCAAATGGTGGTGGTGAAAGAAGTGAAGTAGCTGGCCAGGTTGACCAGTCCTACTTTGCATGAGCAGGTATCCACTAGTGTAAGGGAGTAGTTTCCATTCTTCAAATGGAAAACATTACAAGTACAAATTCTTTCAGAGTAAGAAAAAAGGTCCCACTCGGTACATGGCTAATTCAAGAATGTTTTTCCCTCCAGTTTCCGCCATAATTTGGCTTTTCTTTTTTTGACATAGATCTATTAGACCATATAGTACAGGTTTCATCACAGAAGTAAATAACAGCATGTTTCCTTGGGAGCAATCGAACAACAGAATAAAACAGTGCTTACTGTTTTTTCAAAGTTGTGTCAGATTGTCATGGTAATACAGAGTTGCATCATGTTGTCATAGCAACCAGAATTATAAAATGAATTTAAAGGGAGTGAAGAGATACTCTTTGGTACTGTGATTCTTTCAACTTTAAAGATTTCGTTCCTTCTCTCCTTCTTTGTATTTCATTTGATTCTGCTGAAATGAGAAAGAGAAAGATGGCCAGAGGGGGGATTATGGGAATTTGTACTTGTACCTAAAGGAGAGTGGCATGTTCCTTAATCATTGTCTGAGCCAGGTAGAATTCAGGGTCCGGAGCTGGGGATGCATTGCTGTCAGGCAGTCTGGCTTCAGCAGGAGGAGAAAGTTCCACTCCCAGTGGGTTGAAAAGGTATTTCATCTCTCTTTATGATCATTCATGGCTTTCCTGTCAAGAAAAAAAAAAAAAAATACCCTGGCCTGCTGCTGAACAGAAATGTGGTTCTGAGCTTTGGGAGATGATTCATCAAACTTTATCAGGCTTTGGGGAAGATCGCTTTTTCTCTGTAATTAAAATGATTTAAGTCATTATAGTTGCTCAAGAGGTTAAACTTTGACCCCTGAGGTGAAAAACTAATTTCAATGCTAAACCATTTGTATTATTCCACAGTGGGGGAGTGGGGTGTGGGGGCAGCTATAGGTGGCATTTGAGACTTTACCTTTGGAAGTGCGTAAGATGACAGATTCTACAACTAGGAAGGACTGAAGCAGGATAAATTTGTTAGCTTTGAAGGTCTGCTAGAAAGGCATTGTTTTAAACAGGCCGCTCCACTCTCTCCTTCTTGGTCTGAGCAGTCTGCTTTTGTACTTTTTGCTTGTTGCACTGCCTCTGCTGCACTTGCCTTTTAACAAACTCTTGAAGAGCTCTACAAGTTGCAGCAAGTTTTCGGCATTCGTAGTGGCCAGGTACTATAATACTATTTTTAATGAATGTCTGTTTTCTATTCTTTACTGTGCTTTCTTTGGAGAGAGGCCCACGAAACAGAGTATTAAGAAAACACACCAGTGCCCTGGAATGTGTGTATTAGCTGCAGATTATTTCCTATTAGCAGATTAGCTGCAAGGCTATTGGCTCAGAAAGGTCTTTGAGAGCATTTTGTTTTGTAACTGATTCAAACCATGGGAGAGAATTGCCACCATGATTGGAAAGAAGAATTAGCTACTGTTGCCATGGACACTGAAGTTCACAGCCTCATTGTTCGGTCTAGGGCTTCAGCATGAGATGCCCCAGCGTGAGTTCAAGCTTTGTTAATGCAGTGATCGAACATTCTTTTTCAGACCTGAGACAGAATCTTGTGAAAGATAGGTGAAGTGTGTTTTTGCTATAGTGTTCACGGTTTCCTTTATGAATCTCTGTATTCTACAAAAACTGAATGATTCTATGCTTTAGATCTCCAAGAAAACTAATGTGAACATCAATTTAAACATTTAAATATCTTTGTAATATTATGTTCATTGATAGTGTATCTTTTAAAATTACGTTTTTAAAAGAACATAAAAGTTGCAAATCACCTTCTTCTAATACCCTTACCAGTATGACTTTTGACAGCTTAAATTCATGATGGTATCATGTACTGGATTAAAATGCATTTTACTAAATGCATTCTATATGCAAAATGCAGATTTGGGCAGCCAGTGTGGTTTAAAGGGTGGACTATGTAACCTACATAGGTTCTAAATTTAAAACCAGAAAGAAATAGTGGAAGCTAAATGACTGCTGCTGTATTATGGTGACAAGGGTGACAACTTGTCAAGTTCAAAGTGAAAGTGACAAAACTTTGTCACTACCAGACTGCTGCTACGACTCCAGTCTACAGATACTGAAGCGTGGGCTCAGAGCCAAGCATAATATTCTGCACTGCAAAGAGAACTCGTAGTCTTGACCAGGCTTTCTTTTTCTGTATCTTAACATCTCCTATTCATCAAAACCACTTTTGTTCTATTATCCCACTGACAATACCGTTTTGTTCATTTACTTTGAGAGAGACTTAGATTAAATCATGTTTCTGCTACTGGCTGATGCCATAACTTCAGGCCGTTTACTGCTGTTGTGTAAGCCTCAGTTTCCTCATCTACAGAGCAGAGTGAGAGTGACACTCACCTCCTAGAGTTCATTTTGTGGATTTATAGAGCGGGTAGGCTAAGCACCCAATGAATGCAATGGTTATGTTCAGAAATTTGCAGTGAGTGATTTGCTGACTAATCCAACCTCCCCATGTTTTTCCTTCTTCAAGTTTTTTTCTCGTATTTTAAAATATATATTAAAGGCCAGTGAGACCTGTTATGAAATTAAAAGGCTCTTAATTAATCATAGTCATCAAGCCTTCCTGTGTATATTTCCTTTTAAATCTATGAAGTCACCATATCTCAAGTATTATCAGGGCTGGGGAGATAGCTCAGTAGAATAAGTGTTTGCCTGGCAAGCACAGGGTCCTAAGTTCAATCCCTAATACTGCAAAAAAAATAAAATAGGGATCAAGTATATCAACTTTCCATGCATTTTATTCATCCAAAAAGTTTGAGTTAATTAGTTGTATGTCAAGACTGTATTTGTCATCTTGATATTTACCGCTCTATATTAGTGATGCATTGTAATTCCAGGGGCTTTATTGACACTGGGTTCTCACCAGGAAGGAGGAAAGGCAGGAGGACATTAGCAGGTTTCCTGTGGACCCTCTTTGTGAACCATATGGCAGAGAAGGCTGCCTTGCTCAAACCACATGAGAAAGACAAAAGCAAGCCAACTGTACTTCAAGGTGAAGTGGGTAATGATGGCATGTGCTACTAGCCTGCCTGTAATGCCATTTCTCTTAAAAATCTTGGAATTTCAATTCCTTGTAAATAAATATAAATACTTCTCTTACTTGGAAAGAAAATCTGAGAAGCAAAGATCTTATTACAGACCATAGTGACAAAGCTGCACAGGAGGGAAAAGGAAACCATCTTTGGAAGGATAAGTTATTTCACAGTGAATACACAGCAGTCCGTATTGTGTTTTTCCCAGTTAGTACTTCTCAAGAGGAGAAGAGATTTGGTTCTGAACACTGATACCCTGCTCAGAAGATTAAATCATTTTCTGCTATCTTAGAATTCAGAATATGTATATTGTGCTATTTGTTATTGTTCTCTTATGTTGTATGTTTAGATGATGGTAGAATTAGATTATTGTAGATACAGAGGATCTCTCCAATTTTGTGTTTATAGGATCATATTCTGTTCTGCTTTTAATCTGAAAATGGAGGAAAAGTTGATTTCTACTTACAAAGTAATAATAATACAAATTCACATATTCTGGAAAACTTTTTTTTCCTAGTCTTTAATATTCACTTAAAGGAGAGAGTTTGAAGCATATAGTTGTAGTCACCAATGCCATAAGATTAATTTTGTGTTTGGGGCCAGTGTAATGATTTGGTAAACTGGCCAGCAACAGCAGTAACAAAAAAGTAGGAGCAGAAATGTAGTCATTTGATTTTGAGGAGTCAGATGATAGAATCATTGGTTATTATGCAAAATTTACATTTGCTTCTATCAGATATGTAAATTACCCTGTGGAATCCTAGATTGTTAGAGTACTATTTTTTCTGGTCCTGTGAGGAAAAGCTAGGTTCACATGCATGCAACGGTACATGGATTTACATACATGAGGGTCTATATTAAAACTTTTATGGATTTCCAAGTGTCAGTTACAATTTGAAAAGAATGTTACTGCATATAAGGGAATAGTTAACTTTATCACACTCTGCTTTCTCTTATAGCAAAGTTATTTTAAATTGTCTTCACTTTAAGAAAAAGTTGAGATGGAAAGAGTTATTTCACAGTCTCACTGTCTTGGTTTTGTAATGCCTAAATTTTATGAGGATTGAGACATTTAAGAATTCCCTGTAAAACTGATCTTGCCCCAGTAAAATACCCTTGCCCCAGTAAGATAAAACATTTGTTTGACAGAGCCATTTATATCCCTTGCACTGATAGCTGTATAAAAATACAATTGTAAAACAAAATGGAATAAAAATATAGAGATAACCATCAGCAGAATTCCACAGACATTGTTTTATTCTTGTTTTCTTCTACACTAAGTAAAAAAAAAAAAAAGAAACTGGAAGATCTATAATTTTTCCCCAGCAAGAGAGGAAAGTGTGTGAGTGGCATGACACAGTTTGAGGCATGGTATAAGAAATGGTGTATGAAGAAGTTAAATTAGCTGCTCAACATGCGGGAAGAGTGACGAAAGTGGACTGGAAGTGTGAGCTGAGCCTGGACATTTTGGCAGTTTAGTGGGACCCTCAGAAGAATAAAGGCACGTAGCGTGGTGCAGAGGCCTAGGCTTTAGTCCTGAGTACCAGCCCTCCAGCCTGAACATGCCCTCTAAAAGGAAGAAGAGTAACGAAAATAATTCAGTCTAAAATGAATGAAAAACTTATAGTTGAATACTCTGAGTTATAAAAGAGTGGAGAAATAGTATTTAGTCTCCTTCAAGGTTTTTTATAAAAAAACAGAAAACATAGTTGACTGTGTTTTAGAAAGCCTGTCTTCTTGTTTTTTAAAAAGCTAAACTTGTGCTCATGGGGAATCTAATAAAATATATTTCTGATAATGTTTACTGGCCTCTTCAAAAGTCATAGGCAAACTTTTTCATTCTGCTTAAAGTCACTCTGAAATTAGGACATAGTGGTCTCAGAGCATCAATTATTGATATTTTGATTGAAATAAATGGAAACAAATGTACACTCTTTAATTAATGCTTAAAAGCCTAACTCTTTATAGCAAACCAAGGCATGTGATTGTTGAACCAAATTCTGTCAGACAATGGGATGCTATAAAACTTTTTAATTAGAAAGGATTAAGCACTGCAGGAAGAATTCTGTGTCTTTCCTGTGAAGTAGAGGGGCTTTTTTAAGAATTTTTTTTTTTCTTAAAAGCTTATTGCATTTTAAGATGGGAATTCAACCAGAATATAATGAGAGAAGTTTGGTAATGAGGCTACACAACAAGTAAGTGAAAAAATATCTTCCTATATGTAGTGATAGAAGGTGCTATCATTTGCACCCATCTAACTTACGTAAAACCAGGTGTGTACCCAAGTTTGCCAAAAAAGGGGACCAGATATAGACAATGAATAGGCCAAACACCTAGTAGAGTAGATTGCTGCTCAGTAGATAAAGGAGAAAGCCCCACTGCAGTGGGTGTGCAGTCACTAGAGTTGTAGTTCTGGAGGACAGAATGCTGTCAGTTTTAAAAGTGAGTACTTTAGCCTACTGATCGTCATATATTTTTATGAGGATATTTTAAGCCTTAAAATGGAGAGCTACCCTCCATTATAATAGGCTTCAGCTATTCTCATGTGATGATTATTCTAATTCTGGATTACCCAAGTATATGCCTCATTGTTAAAAATCCATTTTCTGCCATTCAACATGGATCTCCAAAGTTATCTAAAGCAAGAAGGGAAAATCGTAGTCTCCAAGAGGAAGTCTCTTCCGAGTGGTTGTTTTACTAACTATTTTTCTCTGCTACAATTAAGTACATTTGGTTGATCACCATGACCCTCCCAAAGCAGCAGCAGCTAACAAAAGGACAGTAGCAATTAACAGAAACAAAGCTGAGGAATCATACTGTAATTCCTTGTCTAAAAGGCTCTGTATTACTTTGGCTCTGGACCTTTGTCCTTTTACTAGAAATGGGAAAAAGACAGTGGCACCTGGCTAGGTTTTAACATTCCATTATGTCTGCAACTCCTCTGCTAAATCTGCCTCTTCTATTGCTATGTAGATACAGTTCTTTGATCTGTGTAAATCATCTTTCATTTAGATACCCAACCCTGGCATCCCCCACAGTTTTATTATTATGAGAAAAAGTGATGTTAATTGATAATAAATTGGCCTATCGCAGTTAAGCACACAGCATCATCACAGATTGGGATTGCTGCGGGATTGTCTTAAGCCGTAGATCAGTGTGCTGAGACCAATTTAAAGCATATCCTTTGTTATTGGTATTGGTATTATTGCTGGGGATTGAACCACAGTCTCTCGTGTCTGCTTAAGCTTGCCTAAGCAGGTGCTGTAGACTGCTGAGCTAGCTCCCTGGCCCTGGAACAAGTTTTCATTAACACAAAAGCTGAGTCCTGGATTTCCAAACTTCAATTAATGTAAACAGCTTACATAGAAAAGTGAGTAAGTTAGGAAGTGGTCTCATGTAGGCCTATAATTTTAAGTAAGTGTATGTGAGTGAATCATTGGAGGCTAGTTCCGATTTTCTTTAGACATACGAAAGCTGTTGTTTCCTTTGTATTATGAAATTGTTACTATTTGAGGAATTAGTATTGAAGTGTGATTTTTAAAAAAGAAAAAAGCAACAGTGCACGTGGCGCTGTGTGCCGTCCCTTGGAAAGGCAGGCTCTTGACCATTTCGTATTTGTGTATACAGAATAGTCAGGATAGGTGGATGGCTGCTTTCGCTTGGTTCAGAGAGGAAGGATTTGTGTTTGGACGGGATGTCCTGGCTGCTTCTTGTGCTGTGGATGACTGCTGAGAAGATAACAATGTGCAATGTATTAATTATTGAAAATGTCCTATTAATCAGCTTGGAAAGTGTCTCATCGATATTTGTTTCTCAACAAAATAAATAAAGGAAAGGCAGGCTCTTAAAGACCCAGTGTGACCTCATCCACCCTCCCCTCCCCCCACACACTCCGGGCACCTTGCGACCTCTCGACCTCTCGCTCTTGCCCCAAGTCAGAATGACTGTTAAAGGTAAGTGGGGAAATGCTGTGAATTCCTTCAGGTCCGCCTCCTTAGGAGGGAAGCTCCCTTAAGCTGGCCTTTGCCGCTCTCTCTCCCTGCTGTCTTCTGGTAACACATAGCCCCTGTCCAGTCAGCACGTGTTGTGGGCGCAGGTTGCAAAGACATTGGCGCTCTGAACATGTGGAACTGAACGCGAGTGCTGTGAAGGATGATTTCCTCTAATCCTCCTTCAAGTGTATTCAACCTTATTCCTTCACTACCTGGTCTTTTTTGGAATTTTCTCTTTGCTTTCCAGCCTGTGTATACTTCCAAATCATATTGTGTTACAGTTTTAAAATGCCTAATGATCCCTGCTTGTGTTTTTACTTAACTGTTCCTTCTGTCTCTTTTGGTCCTTCAGCTCTGCCACAAACCCTGGCAGCAACTGTGGCAGAGTTTTTTACTCTTCCCTCTAGAGTGGCTGTACATCGCACTGACAGTATATTTGGTGATGCATAGTAAATACATACACTCTAGTATGATACAGGAAGCATCTAGAGCACAATGAGAACCCCGAGATGCATATATTCTTTTGCTGATAACAATTATTCTCAATTTAACAGCTTAAAGTGGCCATTTGTAGTATCTCAGTGTCTCTGGGTCAGCAGATAAGGATCACGTGGTTGGATAACTTCTTCGCAGTCTCAGTGGCTCAAGTTGAGGGGTCAGCTGGGCCTGTGGTTGTCACCTGGCTTGAGAGCCTTCTCTTGTTAGTTGTTGGCAGACTATTTCTCTGCAGCTGTAGACTCAGGTCCCTATATTCCTTCCAGTTGTTGACTAGGAACCACTGTTTGCACCCAGGGGCAGTTTCTTGCCTTGTGGTCCCCCAAAATGTTTACTTTTGTGCACATTCTGGGAGGAACGTATTGGACGACCTCTTCTGAGACCAGCACAGCTTCTTAAGGGATCATGAGAGTAGATCAAGCTCCCCTGGAAGATCTCTAATTATAAAGTCAACTGATGGGGATTTAATTTCATCTAATAACACAGTCAACCTGGACCAGTATTGTGGAATAACCAGTGGAGTGTGTGTTCCCCGGGGTCCAGGCACCATGAAGGGCTTGAAGAGCTCAGAACTCTGCTGATTACAAAGGAGTTGAGATTCCATAAACTTTGAAGGAGATGAGGCACTGGAGATGGGACCTCAGGACAACAGCTTTTGCAAGGCCCATGATAAGAATGCTGCGCTCTTCATTCAGCCTCCTGTTTCCTGGAAGAGGTCTTGGAATGCGCCAGTGCTATTTAGGGAGTTTTTACATGTCTGTCAATGAGATCAGCTTGGAAAGCAATATTGCATCTTTCCTCAAGTACCAAATTTTAAAGATGGTATTGTAGGATCTCACATTCACTAGTGCTATTTCTAGGAAGAAGTAATTTGTAAAGTAATTTTAGTTGAAACTGAGCTTCTTATGAAGAGTATTTTCATTATACTTTACCAAATGGATGATAAATCACAAACTTGAAAGCAAGACTAAAAGAATCAAAAGGACACAGGACAGAGGTCAACTGACTGTGTATCTTCATTTGCCTCTTACAGGCAGTATTCAAAATGCCTTTAATATTGCTATGCTATAAGTTTTCTATTACATGGGAGCAGTATATTTGGCCTCTTTTATATTTATATCATAAGACTGAACTTTGCATATATATAACAGAATATTTAAACTTTTTGCCACAAATAATTTTTATTTTTTAAATTAATTTTATTGAGAAAAAACTGCAATGTGACAGCCTCAAAGCAGGTTGGTAGGAGAGTTACAACAATTAATACATTGCATATTGCTGTCTTTGTAGTAGTCATT
>NDGM011238379.1:2040-12583 GCA_002564305.1 Octomys mimax | reverse complement strand
ATATATATATATATATATATATATATATATATATACTTTATTGATATCTGGAAATAGAACATCTAACTCTACAATTTTTTATTATTATTTTCTCCAAAGCTTAGACAAGCATATGAACAATGGACCAAGGCAATTGCTCCTCATTGACTGAATTCATTTTAGTTGGAATTACTGATAGCCCTGCGATGAAAGTGATACTTTTCATCACATTCCTACTCATTTATCTCGTTAATCTTCTGGGCAATCTTGGAATGGTCATGCTAGTTAGAATGGATGCCCAGCTCCACATACCGATGTACTTTTTCCTCAGCAACCTCTCTTTCTGTGACCTCTGCTATTCCACAGCAGTTGGACCCAAGATGCTGGCAGACATTTTTGGCAAGGACAAATCAATTCCTTTCTTTGGTTGTGCGCTGCAGTTCTTCATTTGCTGTACTTTTATAGATGCCGAGTGCATACTGCTGGCTGTCATGGCCTTTGACAGGTACCAGGCCATCAGCAACCCCTTGCTCTACGCAGTCCACATGTCCAGCAAGTTGTGCTCCTTGCTAGTAGCTGGGGTTTACCTCGTGGGGTTGGCGGATGCTCTGATCCACACCACATTGACATTCCACTTGTGTTTCTGTGGCTCTAATGAGATCGATCATTTCTTCTGTGATATCCCACCAATCTTATTACTGTCATGCTCAGACACACAGATCAATGAATTAGCCATATTTACAATTTTTGGATTCATTGAACTAAGCACCATTTCTGGAGTCCTTGTCTCTTACTGCTACATCATTTTGTCCATCTTGAACATCCGCTCTGCTGAGGGCAGGTTCAAAGCCTTCTCCACCTGCACCTCCCACCTCACTGCAGTTGCCATTTTTCAGGGAACTGTCCTTTTCATGTACTTTCGGCCAAGTACATCTTATTCCTTAGATCAGGACAAAATGACCTCGTTGTTTTACACACTGGTAATTCCAATGCTGAACCCTCTCATTTACAGCTTAAGGAATAATGATGTGAAGGTAGCCATTGAAAAACTGAAAAATAAAAGGTGGTTTTAAATAATTACAGTAGACCAAAAACTTTTCCAACACGTATACAGTGATTTTTTGATCTCTTGATATCCTGCAGTAATGCATAAAAAACACATTCTTTCAGCTATCTTAATTTGTTAAAATTAGCATATATTTTGTACTAATATTCCTGTGTAAATGTATTGTATTTCTCGAAACTCACCTATTGCATCTGCTGTGTGAAATTTATGTACGGTACTAAATTTCTTTGGAAAAAATTCCCAATATTTCTAATTTTCCCAGAATTTTCAGTTGCTCACTGTGTCATTTAAGTATTAGTTCCCTTTTTTTTTTTTTTTTTTTCAGAACCATGGATTGAGCGCAGGCCCTTGCGCTTGCCACTTATTCCACTGAGACATATTCCCGGCCCACAAGTATTAATTCTTTTATATTAAAGCTTATCAAGTTTTCACCAAATGCTTATGTGCATGTAATGTTTCATTTTCATGATAAACCTAGTGATTTCCAAACTCATGAATCCTCCAATCTAGTGAAAGAAGTACATATTAATTAACCCAGCAGTCAAATGCTTCATAATAAGCTTGAAACTCTTTATCAAATAAAAAGGCTGAGGTAAATAAATCAAGGACAAATGTTGAATTTCACTGTGTGGAAGAGTGACATTCTTATATGCCTACCCTCAATCTCATCTAGAAATAAATACATGCAAACTGGAAAAAATGAAGGAATTCTAGGCAAAGGGTCCGATAGTTATAAATGTCTTTAGGTGAACAAGCCCATCGCTTTTCCAGAAGTGGCTGTCTTCAGGGTGGCTAACTACTAATGGAAATCACTTTGAGAGAGACCTGCGAGGGGTGTTGTTGTTAACTGTAGAATCTTCATAAATGTCTCTAGCAAACTTTCCCTTTGTAACCGGACTCTATGGTTCTTAAAGCCCCTGAAGTGTAGTTCACAGACAAATGTTTCCTTGAGATACTGTCTTAACATCAGCCTGAATGTGTCTGAGAGGATTGTTTCCAATATGAGATTGTGAGTGTTCTTTTTTTCAAGGACTGAGTCTTCTACCCCTGTGATCTCATGTGCTGGCATTGTGCTGGTGACAAGAAATATAGAAACAAATAAATGAATAATTTACAAAACTAGTTATTTGAGTTTTATCAAGTGATAGTAAAAGGAGAGCAAGTTACTATGATATATGCTTTGAGATACATACATATGTGTATATATATATATATATATATATATTCATAATTTATATGAAACGATTTGGGAAACTAAGGTAATATACCTATAATAAGATACATAGTAATTATAAGGGGAAAAAGATGTTAATGTCCATTTTCAATACTTGCCTACTTTATCTTCTTTCATTGTAACTTTTTGGTTGCCAAATTACTGTGTCATTTGTTCAGGAAACATGGCATGGACCTTTCTTTAAAGTAACATTTGTGCAGGAGCAAAAGGATCACTCAGTTATCCATCAGAACTGCAGCAGGTGAAAGCCAATGAGTATTTTCTGTTTCCTATCTGTCATTATTTAATGGGCTTGTGTAAAAGTCACTTAGAAATAAGTGAACATCAAGAAAGTCCTCCATCTTTGAGGTGGCAGTTGTGAGACAAGGTAACACGCTAGTCACTATTATAGGGATTAAAACTACGAAAGATATGCGATTTTAGAAACAAAATTCCTGGGATGGGGAGATAGCTCAGCGGTCTAAGTGCCTGCCCGGAAAGTGCAAGGACCCAGGTTTAATCCCCGGAGCCACATGCGATGTCGGTCCCGCATTGTGCCAGCCACCAAAATCGGGTATGGTCACACATGTCTGTAATCCCAGTGCTGGGGGAGGCTGAGACAGAAAGATCACTATGAGTCCACACTGTGTAGCAAGAACCTGTACCAAATTAAATAAATTAATTAATTTACAAAAAAATCAAATTCCTTAATGAGTCAACCAGCTTCACAGTGCAAGAACTTCTTCTCTGGGATCATTACTTATGAGCAGCAATGTGATGGAGAGCATGGGAACTATTACAAGCACAAGCACAATGGATTTCTACTTATAAAGAGGCTGCAGGCACGGGATAGGAGGGGATTGAAGTGGAATTGTGTCCCTGTACCACCTTCACAGAAGGAATGTACGCATTATGCGCTGCGAACATGATCCAATACAAGGGAAATCCGCCTCATCTAAGTAAGCCATTTCACACCAGTAAGACACATATTAAGCTTTTACATGCACATTTATCTTTTGGTTGTGTTGTTAGATATTTTTTGTTGTGTAGTAAAGAGAATAAAATTATGACTTGTACAATTAAAAACTGAATTGACTGATTGTATAAATTATAACAACTTTTTTCCCCTTGAATTTTTGAGGTTGAAAAACAACAAATATCTGGAAGTATCTCTTGAGACCCTGAAGACGAAATCACTTTCCTCTGTCAACATTCTTTCAGTATGTATGAAGAACTTCTGTCTCACCGTCTACTGGGGGCTCATGATAAATATTATCAAAGGAAATATCACAGTGACTCTGTGTGCTGCATTAATGTTACAGGCCCTGCACTCTATTCTGGCTCCCTCTGTTTTCCTGGCCATTGGCGTCCCAGCACAGGCATAGGTGTAACACAGATAATTGAGAAAAACACGCAGGTGGGAGGCTGTGCACACCCACTGACAGGAGTGGAGCTGCAATGTCTTTTAGTCACGGAGTGAGGGCAGGTCTACATCTGGGCCAGCCTTCCCCATGCAAGTCTCTCTAGAAACACTTTAGGAAAGAAGCACCCAGCGTTGCTCTAAGTCTCTGTGGTGTATAAAACATGGTTATTTCTAGAATGCGAGCTCCCCCTGGAAAAGCGGGAATTAACTTATATTGCTTCTGAGTCTTTTTTATTTTAATTTTTGATGTCATCTTTATTTGTAATTTCTGAGGTCTTTTCCAGCTAAATTTTCTGTCTCTGTGAATTATGTTTCCGCTACTGTGAAAACCATCCTCTGCTCTTGAAAACATTTGGAAAATAAAAGATGAGCTGCTTCATCTGCTTACAAAAGAATTACATTGCATCACTGGGTCATTTTCACCAGAACCAGTCCTGACCGTGGTGCCAGATGGAACAAGATGAATTTCACAAAGCCAGAAACCTGTGCTTGCAACCTTCTTTGTCAATAGTCTTCCATTGTTAAAGTGATGGAAGAAACCTTAATAAAGGCACTTGAAATTTCATAGTTGCAGTAGTCCACACTATTAGTGCCTGAGTAATTAAAAATTAAAACTTCAGTGCAATAGCATGACCGACCAAGGAGTGGGTGGAAATGAAAATAACTGACATGTTGCGCAGTGCCGAGAGGGCCAAGCAAAGTGTTTCTCACACAGTGGAGGTGGAAAATGGAACTGGCCTTCACCTGGAGTACCTGGGGGGGAAAAACCCACTGTAGCTCAATATAGGAATGCACAGAGTCCTCACCATCCAATTTCTAGATCTATACCCACAGGAATGAGGCCACACATCATACCAATGATATGTCAAATATTCACTATTGCATTATTTTGCGGTACTATCATGTTCTAAACAACTCAGATATTACCAGTCTATTTGATTAGCGCTATTGACAAATACTGAAAGAGCCATAAAGTATATTTTAGGATTTTCAGATTCTAAAACTTGTAAATATGAGGGTTTGCTTTTATGTCCTAAGAAAAACCATGGCTTTATATTAATATTTTTTTCCAAAAGGGAAGAATGAAAGAGATGATAATGATAAACAAAATATAAATTGTGGTGAATATGTCATCCCTCAAGACAGGGACAGTCCTGAGGGGGAAATGAGTATGGAAAGATTTTGAAAGGGTGCATGCACCGTAAGCAGGTATCCTTAGTGTGGTAGAGAGCAGTCAAAAGGCCTCTGGGTAGGACAGACGCATGAGCGTCCCGAAGGAGCTGGCGGACAGGGCGGCTACCTTGGTAGTGCTGTGGTCATCATGGAAAATAACAGCACAATACAAAAAAGACATTGAACTCTACTTACAAATCACTTTTCAGTCTATCCAAAATCTGCCATCTCACTGATGCTAGGTTGATGCATTGTTCGTGCTCCCCAAGAGCAACATGTGGTAGGACAACAAACAGACACAGCGATGGGTGGCTTGTGTCTGACGTCCCCTCCAGGCCTGCAGAGGCGGGCTCCTGGGAGATGACAGGGTCATAGGGCAGGGCATCCACCGGTAGATCTTTCCAAGGATGAATCCAGGGCTAGACTTGAGGAAAAGAGGCGTGGTCTGCCTGAAGCGGTGGTCATCCAGAGCCTTCCGGGAAGGCTTATCTCTAGCCCAGCTCCTTCTCCTGCTCTCTGCTCTCCGGGCACCGCCTCAAGAGCAGCTTCGCCCCTATGTGGCGCTGCGCTGCTGCGGCCTGGAGGCAGCTGACATGGCAGGGCTGGAGCCTCTAAGATGGGAGCCAACATAAATGCCAACTCCTTGAAAATGTGGGTGCTCGACACTGTGTACCAAAAACAAGAATGTGACTAAGATAGCCCCCTACACACAGACACACAGACATACAAACCTACACACACGCCCTACACATGAGCAACAATTATGTAGCAATGAATTTCCAGGTTGGGTTCAAGGAAGAATAAATTACCTAAATCATGCACTGCCTAAAATGGAAAAGGTCAACAATGTTTCATTCTCTTTGTCTACAAATTTTGTTTTGGGTGACCCAAGCACTGATATCTGCATTGTGACCCTAAACACACCCAACATGCATCACTATGGGAAGGTGTTTGCAGCGCTCACCAACAGTTAGTGAGCACACAGCATTCACATCTGTCAGTGCAAAGCCACAACTTGTGTGGTATGAACTAGCACTCCAAACACAGTTCACACATGAGCTTCCTTCAGCCTCCCTGTGGGCTATTTCGATGTATAGTCATTTTTCTTATTTTCCATTTACTCTGGAATTGTATGGTGCCCCAGCCTTATACCGCATTTTCTCTTGACACCAACGGTGATAATGCTCAACTATTAAATAAAATAAAACCTTACTCCAAAATCTGGTAACTATTTGTGGCCTTTAATCTTTATTCACTTCGGTAGAAATCATGTCATGCTTCCATATGAGATGTAAGATAAATGTAGATAAATTTTAGAACACCAAATTCTGTGGATAAATTTTAAAATTCAGAACTTATAAAATTTCAAAATCTGATTCCATCTAAAAATGTTTTAGTATTTACATAATTACTTTGTTCTAAGGAATTTGCTCATAGAACTCTAACCAGGAATTTGTTGAGAACATGATTATTTTTTATAAATTAAAAATACTATTATGTCTGAGACTCTAGATATCAATACCTCTCTGCACTGTGGTTCTTAATGACAGTGCGAATTTTATGATATGCATAGGATATGAAATACATGACAATCTGTAATAATAAATAGTTAATAAACCAATACATGTAGAATTAAGAATGATCTCAGTTGGCACCCCAAGTTATTTACACACATTTTGTAGTGAAACATTTGAATGTGATAAAATGTGCATGTATGTATACTATTACAAATTTATGAGATACCATGTTATACAGAATTATATAGGCATTTTGCATAACCTTTTACCATTCCCTTATAATCATTTTGAGAATTCTGAAATGAATGCTTATACGTTACTTAGAAAGTGAATGAAATGAAGAATTTTACATCAAACAAGTACAAATGAGAGCTGTCTTCATATTTTTTCTTCATAAATATAATACATAGATCATTTTGTTTTACTTTATTTGGTTTAAAGATCAGAAAGAATTATAAAGAAGGCTGTGCTGGCCCCACCTGAGGGGTGTGCTGAGACTGGATTGAGACGGCGTGGTGTCACGTGCCTATAATCCTAGTGCTTGGGAGGCTAAAAATAGGAGAATCACTATGAGTCCAATCTACTTAATGAGACCCTAGACCCTGTAGAACCTGTCCTAAATTCATAAAAAAAGAAAGAAAGAAAGAAGGAAAGAAAGAAAAGAAGGAAGAAAGAAGGCATGTATGTGTCTAGGAAATACAATGGGACGATTTAAACTGTATGAATGTGGATTATGTGTTACTTGTTGTATCATGCTGTAAAGGTAGAACACAGGCACAGTGTGCTCTGGACACTCCAGGGCCAACAGGAGCGTTGCCACGGGTGCCACCCCGTGCACTTTCAGCCTTCATCCCACTGCGGATATGCAGGTCCCCGAAGCCAGACTCCAACTGCCCTCAGCTACAATCGCTGAGGGATCCTAGAGGGCTAGGTCTACTCTGTCCTTATGTCGTGCAGCCTTGCTGTCCAGGAGTCACCGGGAAAGTGCAGCTCACATCTCAGCGAAAGCATAGGTTTATTCTCTTAACTGTGTTGCTGTGTGGCTTGTGGAGGCACCAAGACTGAGGAGAGAGTATAGATTGCGGATTCATTCCAGCTAAGAAGACCAGATTGAATTGCTTGTTGGCGACACTGCAGAGCCGCTTTGTACATCACATAGGCTTGTAGAGCGCCTAGGGTATTTCCCAGGGCTTAAAGCTTGCTTTCTATGGATTTCCTGTGTCATACGGATCCTTATTGTTCAACAACGCTTGTAAGGCTTGAGCAACAATAAAGCAAAGTTTCCACACAGTCCCCTGCTTTGTATCCATCTTCTGTCTGTACTCAAATCTTCCTAACACCCTCTCTGGTTATGCCTGAGTGGATGAAGAATTGCAATCTCTAGAGTTGACTTTGAATTTAGGAAGGCTCTTCTTAGTGCTGGTTTCCTTGTTCTGTTAAATTTGTAATTCTTACATCATTGATAAAACTAATGAATTTTCCTTGGAGCCATAGACATGTCTTCAAAAAGCTTTTATTTTGGCACTATAAATAACTACCCCACATTTTTCTTTTTTTATTAATTTTTTTGATCATTAGAGAAACGATGAAGTCCATGTTCTTTTCAAACGCAATCAAGTCCTCAGACAAGTTGTGGAGCATTCTGAGTGCAGGCTGTGTGCCGCACTGCTCTCTCACCTGTAGCTACTAAGAACATTTTCCAAAATTGGGCAGGAACTGTGGGTGGGGACCAAGACCTATTTCATAAAGAAACTTTTATTAGTTTACATTTGTAACACGGACTAAACATATGCATCTTGGTGTACTGGTGCCCAGGCATGTTGCATCTCCATCATTTTGCTCCTTCTCCCCCTTCTCTCCATTCTGTCCTCTGCCGCTGTATTCACGTAGTCACCACTTACACTTCTATATTTTGCTTGCCAAAGGCTGTGAATGATAGTGATAGAGTCCGATAGCTACTCCCAGAACAATACATCTGGGCTTCATGTCTTGCAGCATCTCTTTCATCGTGATGGGCCATTGAATTATATGTTACACGAGGAGTTGTGTTTGTCAATTTTGTATCTGATTCCCAGTTTGTACCCTGAAAAGAAATAGGTAAGAGCTCTGTTCATTGCCCTCTCTTCATCCCATTTACACTCTGGATGTTGACAAGGCCTGCCTGGCCAGTGTGTTCCTAGTGAGAGAAGGCTTATAAGGAAGACAAAATCTCCTCCTGGGCAGAGCTCTTATTAGCTCGTTCTCTTCCATTTCAAGTCTGAATTTTAGAGAAACAAGCTCTCTTGTTTAGCACAGAGGCTGTATGTGTCTTTGAAAGAACATGTGATTTGATTTCATAATAAGCACATAGTCATCATGTCCTGATGTTAGAAAGGCTCACAGTTCCTGAAGGTCACTCACAAAGCACAAGCATCTGATAATTGGTAGAAGCCACACGGGGCTTTGGGCACTGTCTCCAATTCCCTGAGTGGTGGGAAGAGTGGTTTAGTACTGTGAGAAGATTGCTTGGGAGAAGAGTTCATCCCCTTGGAGGAAACTGTTTAGTATTTAAAAGCATTACCAGTTCTGTTGATTGATTATACTTGAAATGGTTGTTAGGCTTTGATTCAAATAAAGTAAATTATAACCAGAGAGAGTGTTGGGAAGATTTGAACATAGAAACGAGAAGGACACGAAACAGTGAACAAAGTTTGGAAAATTTGCTTTTTTGGTGCTGAAGTTTAAACAAGTCCTGCTGAACAACAGAATCCCTGTGACACGGGAAAGCCCTAAGAAGCAAGCTTGAAGCATCAGAACCATTCTAGGCTCTCTAGAAGCCTATCTGATGTGCCAGGCTGTGCCAGCACTGCCGTGTTCCCCTTGACATAAATCTTTCTTTTTCCTCTCTCATTTCTTATGTAGCCAACAAAGGTAAATATTATATTTAACCTTGATCCAAAGAGTTAAGCGGGGCTCCTTTAATTTAATCCAAATGTAATTGTATATTTATCACTCATAAATAACATCTGTAAATGTATCTTTAGCACTCAGAAATAACGACTAATTACACAAACCTTAACAAGAATTATCAAGTTTTAAAATGCTGATTAAGATAGGCTTTTTACTTTCGTCGTTTTAATTATGTCAAGATCAAATAAGATCAAAAGGAAAGTACGTTTTGTATAGTTTTTATAATGAGTTCATGAATTAAATATTACCATTTTGTTGCTTGTAACATTTTAACTCTTACTACTTATTAAATGATTACTGTGGTAAGTGTATATTTAAGCGTTTTGTATGTAATAAGCCTAGGAGTGATATCTTAATGCAGCAAAACTTTAAGTAATTAATGAGCAAAATCCTGAATAGGTATTACTGAAATAGACTTGTGCTTCTGCACTGTCCTTTCAGTATCAAAGGACTGTATTGATTGTTTTGATTTTGTACTTCCTGTGCCTGACTGTCTAGTGTGAGTTAAAGAGAAATGGCAAACATTTGATTAAACTATGGAGGGATAGTACAATAAAAAAGAGTAGAGTTTTCATTTTAAATTGAAGTCATATCTTAATTGTGTCTTAATTCAAATTAATTTCTAAGACTCAGAAATATATATATATATATATATATATATATAATTTTCTGTTATATTTTTCCTGTGAGATCTGCATACACTCATACATTTATACATTGTGTAAATTCCAATTCATGGTAAATTTAGTTCATCAAATATTTGTAATTCTTTCTAATGAAAATTCTCATTATCTTTCCCTTGCTTTACATTTCAAAAATAACAGTATGACACCAAATTCTTTGTTTTTGTTTTGAGTATCAATGTAGCAAAGCTTCTTAGCCTAACTAACTAGGACCTAGTTTCCATTACACAACTTCATACCATTGCTGCCAACATTGTTTTTTCTCTCAGGTGATTTCAAGTTGTGGTAGCTTTAGAGTCTCAAAACCAAATTTTATCAAGAGTGTTATGAAAGTTTATTTAAATATTTTAAATATTTTTGAGAGGTCCCCTAATACGTTGTCTGGAATTCTGTAGATGATGAAAGGAAATTAGACACAGGACACACCTTCCCTTCAATCCAAAAAATCCTTAAGGTGCCTTTCTTGGCACGTGCGGTTATCATTTTTGTGTGTGTGCATAGGTGTGTGTGTGTATGTGTGTGTGTGTGTGTGTGTGTGTG
>NDGM011238377.1:300-16407 GCA_002564305.1 Octomys mimax | reverse complement strand
GTACAAGGTCCTGAGTTCAATCCCCGGTTCCACAAAAAAAAAAAAAAAAAAAAAAAAAAAAAAGAAGTAGAGAAAGGAGGAACAGCTTTATCCTAGGCTGGAGTCAACACCATTCTTCACTTGAACCTTAAATCAAAGTCAAGTCCTTTGTTTATGAGGCACCGGAGGCCAGTCCATTAGGTGACAATGTGACAAACACAGTGAATCTAAGAAGAAAAGAAAATCACTCCTACATGATCAATAACCTTTCATTTTCTCCTTACCAAGTGTTTAATGTAAATATGTAACTTCTGTGAGCAGCTGCAAATTGTGTTAAGGAGAGAGCGGAGATTCCTTGATGAACATGGAGTTAAAGATGGCCCAGCCATGTAAGTGGGCACATTCTTATCTGAGCACGCATCACTTCAGAGCATCAGCCAAGGCCTTTCATAATCAGGGGAGGGGGCTCTGCAGGTTAGCTCAGTTGTTGAAAGCACCTGCTTGGGCAAACCCAGTCAGGTGCAGGGGACTGTGGTTCGATCTCCAGCTCCACAAGCCGCACCAGACTTTCCTTTAAGGCAGTCTGAGCCAGCCAAAAACAAAAACAAAGAATCCTCCAATAATTAGATGAGGAGTAGGCTGACATTCAAGCCTAGAGTTTGATCCTGGAAAAGGCCAAAGCACTTCAATGCCTAAATTCAATTTTAGGTTATGTTGCTATGATTTCAATCTCTTCTTCCCCAAATCTTCCATAAAGATTGACATGAACCTCAGACTAGTACATCCAACTGCCTACTCCATGTCTTTACTCGAATATCTATTGGGCATCCAACTCAGAACATCCAAAACCAAATGATTCCAACTCCATCAGGATTCCATTCTCCGTAAACACCAGTAAATCCAGCTATCTTTTATTTCTCTTTTTTCCAAACCTCACAGTCAATCTCACCAGCGAATCACTGACAGCTTAAGATGCAGTTCTCTCTTGACCACATCTACTTGCTTCTACGTGGGGCAACAACGTCACCTATCACCTGACAACAGCAACCACCTCATGACTGGGGTTCCCACTTCTGCTTTTGCTCCTATCTTAGTTTATTGTTGAGACACAATACCCGACACCTACAACTTAAAGGAGGAGAGGATTATTTTGGCTCTCATGTTAGAAGTTTCAGTCCATGTTCAGCAGGCTCAAATGCACACCAAAAAGCATGGCAGAAGTGGTGCCATGAAGGAAAGCTGCTTCTGTCACAGTGACCAGGAAGCAGAATGCACAGGGAAGAGACAGGGAAGGAAGCATACTCTTCTGCGCCACACCCCCGGTGACCCACTTTTTGTGACCGGACCCTACTTGCTAATAGCACATTTAGCCAGAAATTCATCAGTGGACTATTCCTCCAACGAGTATAGGGCCTCCATGACCTAACCACTTCCAACAGCACCACCTATGAGTACGTGGGGCTTTGAGGGTATGTCTAGATATGAACTATAACATTCCACTACAGTTTACAGCACACAGAAGATCCTTTAAAAATGTAAATCAAGATTGTCATTTCTCTGACCAATGTTCTCCTATAGCTCATCAGCACTGAAATAAAGCTCAAAGTTCCATGTGACCCATGAGGTCCTACGTACCCAGCATCTTGCCACCTCTCCAATCTCGTGTATGTTGTCTCAGCTGTGGGCCTCCTTGCTGATCCTTCCAATACACCATGCATGGTTCTGCCTTAGCACCTTTGAAGTTGCTTAGAAGGTTTTCCCCCTAGATATGTGTATGATTTGTTCTTTTATTTCCTTCAAATATGACTTCCTCAACAAAGCCTTCAAAGGATCTAAAACTGACCCCCACCCCATTGCAGCCTTCACAAGTCATCATCTTCTTTATCCTTTGTTGACTTCTCCCCCCATAATACCAACTGCTATCTGACTCATTATTATACATTTGTTGGTTGCTTATTGCAATCAATAGAATGTAAGCTCCACAAATAAATTTTTTTTTCTCTTACTGCTACATCCTTGGCAGCTGGAAGGCACTCAATAAATGAATAAGTGAAACTAAAGGAAAGATCTGAGTTTCATGATAGGAAATCGTTTGCAATGAGAATGCTGCACAAGGAGGTACAGGATGCCAACCCTCAGAGTCAAAGATGACTGACATGGCAGTGCACACCTACACTTCCAGTGGTTTGGGAGGCTGAGGCAGGAGGATCACAATTTAGGGGCCAGCCTGGGCAATCCAACAAGACTGTCTTGAAATAAAATACGGTCTGGGGATGAAGCTCAGGGGAAAGGCTCTGGGTTCAACAGTGTGTGTGTGTGTGTGTGTGTGTGTGTGACATGAAAATGAATATGAGAATGGAAGAGATTCCATCTAGGAATCTTCGATTTTCTGAGCCACATGGAAGGAAGAAGAGTGTGTAACTCCCATTGACACATATATTACACTTCTTTTACTTTAATATCACAAAAGAAAAGGAAACTGAAGATCAGAAAAGTAAAATGACTTGCCCAAGGTTTTTGAACTAAATAGTACAGCAGGAATATGAAATCAGCTGTTTTATAAAATTGAAACCAGCTTTTCTTTGATGCTAGTAATCATATTGCTTCCAAGATACTACATAATATAGAAGAATGCCTGGAAAAGTTATTCACAGTTCAAGGAATGAGCACATGGTTCACAGAGAAAGTGACAGTTAATTTGGTATCTGAAGAACACTGTTCTTACCGGCAGAACAAAGGCAGACCAGGAGAAAGGCCAAAAAAATGTTTTAGGGCAAGACAGCTAGATGGAAGAGCTGTTTAAGAAAACCAAACAGTCATCCTGGCTGAAGCTGGGGTGCTGAAGGAGCGTATTGGGAGATGTAGTCACTAAGGGTCAGAATGGGATTGAAGAATTTGGAGTTTATTGTGGACCGTTAAGCCATAGAGTAATGGGATCCGAATATTGCTTTACTACAAAAAAAGAATACTGCTTTGCTAAGATCCCTTGGGGTGCCATCGATAGAGTGATCAAATTAATGTAGTAACCCCAGTCAAGGACCCCTTCCATATCAATTTACTCTCAGTCTGGGAGGATGGGGTTAAAATCAGACCTGACATATTCACCCAGCAGCCACTAGTAGGCAGCAGTGTGCCAATGGATGAACCAAGCATTCCAACTGGCAGTTTCCTTAGTCACTCCTTAGGGTGGGTCTGGTCTAATAGATCACCTTGTGGAAAACACAAATGTGGAGTGAAACAGGCACCCAAAGAACCGGAGGAGAATGTGAACATCAGAGAACAGATGGCTTGGGCCGAGGACATACCTCAGTGACACTGTGCCTGCCTGGCAAAGTGAGGTCATGCGTTTGATTCCCAATACCACCGCCCCCCCCCAAAAAAAAAAACCAAAACCACACAAAACAACAATAGAAAACCTCAAAACCAGATGGCTCTATGGCCACAGGATGTGGATAGAGTGAAATGGAGACAGTAGTGAGAGCTGGAGCGAGACTGCAAAAGGGCTTGAATTTTCAGGGATAAAAAGATGAAAGAGAGCCTAGGGAGGGTTTGGAAGCAGGAGACATGAGCAAATCTCCACTGTGGGCAAAGAGGAAGGAAAGAGGAGTGAGGAGAATGTTGCAGTGATCCTGGGTGAGACAGTGAGTGGGTCACACTATGATGAGTAATTGCAACAAGGGACAGAGTCATATTTGCAGGGGATTTAAGAAATAGAAATCATAGACTAAAAAAAGGAGTCATTGAAAACGCAGTTTTGACGAGAAGGAATATTCCTTTCCTTATTAGTAAATACATTTTTTGAATTGGGTTTTCTTACTAAAATTGAACCGAAAGAACTTCCATTTCCTAAGTTCTTTGGTTCTATATCCTAATCCAGTCATTCAGTAATGCTGACACATCCTATGGTGGACACTGGGCACCAAGGATTCATGTAGTCCTTGTTCTTTCCTATTGCGGTGGGACGTCCGCCAAATGTTTTACTCTGTGGAACACGTTTTGAGGGAGAAAACACAGAACGCAGAGGAGTCCAGAAGGCCTTCGGGCATTCTGAGCCTAGGATTTCAAACGAAGGATTAAACAAAACTGGACAATGGTGGCCTAGGCAAAGAGGCCGGGGGAAGCAGCCCATTACCTATTTGTCAGAAACGTCGCCCGATGTGTAACAGGTACCCAGAGAGCTCCAAGCCTCAGGACGATCGCCGCTGGGCAGGGCTCCCCTCCCCAGCCCGCTAAAGGGAGGACGCAGGGCTCCGTGGCTGGTCGTTAGGGGCCCGCGATGGCGAGCTCGCCCTACTGCGCCCGATTGGTGGAGACGCCGCCGGGCCCCGCCCCCTCCGCGCCGTGCGCGCCCGCAGCCGCCGGCTCCAGCCGTGGGAGGGTGGGGGCGGGGAGACGTGGGCGTTCGCCGCGGCGAGGGCTCACCTTGTCTTCAAATCCTCTACACCTCCCGGGAGGGCTGCATTCCCTTAAAGAAAGAGTCGGAGAGCGGAAGTGGGGTGGCGGCTGAGGACTGAAGGGGCTCCGCCTGGCTGGTCACCTAGCTTTTGTGCAGTGGACCCGGTCTTGGGCGTGGGTACCGAGCCAGGGCAGGAGGGAGCTGGGAAGTGGGCTCTGGGGTCTGCAGGCCCGGACCTGGACCCCTGGGTTGCAGCCGCGGATGCCTGGTTCCGCTGGCCCCTTGGAGACTAGGGAAATGGGGCAGGCCGATCGCGGCTTCCGACGAACTCCTCTCCCTGCCCCACACCCGTTATCCCAAGTCTCTCCCCGTCAGGATCCACTTAGCAGTGCCCAATGACTGAGTTTTGGGAGCCCTGGCAGCCTGGGCCCCTGACTTTGCTCCTCCTTCTCCCTCTAGGGCCCAAGTCAGTGAAACTTAGTGGGAGAACTCCTCCCAACCGGCTTTGGGGAAACTTGAGGCTTCCCTTACCTGGCTCAGCCAGCCCTACATCCACTGGGTTACACACACACCACCTCGCCCGAGCTCGGGCTGGGCAGATCCTCTTACCCCCTTCCTCATTTGAGTTGGGGATGACACCGCACACACTGTCTATACAGCACCTAAACTTTCATTTGCTAAATACCTGTTTTCTCTTACTTCCTCCTTAAAAGCCCCTCAAGCCACGGAAATTTTAGTTTTGCGTGTGGTTTTGAAGGCAAATTGGATTTTGTCAGCTGAGCCTCTAGCTATAAACATTCTTGGTTCTTCCTCTGAGTGCTATAAGCTAAGCACTGAATTGAGTGTTTCTGAGAACCCACACAAACCAAACTGCCACCTTCCCGTACAATTCCAACAAGAGATAAAGGTAGAAGAGTACAAGTAGCCAGGGAAAGGAAGAGATGAATGGGTGTTGCAATCTGGGGCAGAGGAAGGTCAGCAGCAGCCCTTGGCTCTGAGTGATTTAGAGAGAGCAGTTCTATAGGTGCAAGGCAGCCTCACAGTTCAGCTCTCTCCTGCCCTGGGTCGGTACCCGAGGGCACAGGGTCCTGGTCAGCCCCCTCACCCCTACCTGCTGCTCAGGGGGATCCCAGGGGCCCCATTTCCATTCTCCAACCCCTTTTCTATAAAGAATGCAGCCTTCCCTGGTACAGATTTGAGGACAAGGTGCAGCCACCCACTGCCAGGTTCATAAAAGAACATGGTTAATTTTGAGGGGTGGGATGTAGAAAAAGTCTGTGGAAGAGCCAAAGACAGTCCTTCCCATGTGAGGCAACACCCGCTAAACCCAAGCATCACAGCGAATAGCTGTTGTTTTCTGAACACTCTCAATTGTAGGGTGGAACTAACTTGACTATCAATATACAGAATTTGCATTTTGTCTGGGTAATAGATTTTTAAACAAAAGACACTGTTCATAGGTGCTGGAAAGGATGAGATCCTGAGCCAGAAAATCAACCACCACTGCAGTAGCCACAACTCTGTTTGCGTCTTTCCCACACCCACCCAGACCTCCCTACCTTCCATCCACAAGCATTTCAAAACCATGTTTCTAAAAACCAGCCATTTATATCTCTTTAGGTAAGTTACAGGAGTGTGGTGGTGTATTTACAAGTTGCTTTGTCCAGATATACTATAACTTAGTGCCTGTATTTAATATTGACAACCAAAAAATATATATAAATATCTTCCATCTATACACAGCAGGGCAGGAGTGTCCATGTCTTCTTCAGCAGTAAATTAGCCTCCCAAAAGCCTCTGATGGTGAGCATCTGGCCCTCAGTGCACAGGAGACTAGAACCTGACAGCCCTTCCCCTCTCCTCCCTGCACTTCTGTGCTCCCAACTAGTCTTAGGCAAGGAAAGATTAATTTGAGTGGTTGGGCAGGAAGAGATGGGCATGGGCAAATCCTAAAATGAAGCCCAATCCCCAGGGCAGAGATCCGGCCTACAAAGGTGGTGGCCATGGCCACCTCCTCAGATAGAAACCTTGTAGTTCATAGTTCGATTAGTGTGTCCTTGATCATAGGTCCAGCCCTAAGATTAGCTTGGTGAAGAAGGCAAGTGTCTGCACAGGGCCTGGTCCCACCCTCAGGCACTGAGCCTCTCAGGTAAAGCCTGGGGCATGGGGAGTCTGGCTGATAAAAAAATAATAACAAAATCAGTAATAAAAAAATTATAAAACCTGTTGCTTGTCCGAATAGGTTTGAGCAACAGTCTTGCTTTTGTTAAAATTCTGGAGCCATTACAGTCCTGAATACTCTTCTGGACATCATCATTGCTGGCTGAAGAGAGGAGACCCAGGCCTGGCTCAGCGGAGATCTGTCAGTTTAGAAGTCTCATCCAGCTGCCTGTGCTCCAGAAATATCCTTGGGGCCGCTGGGAGCAGGCCGGGCCGGTGGTACGGGGCACCTCACACTTGTGAATCAGCTCCCAAAGGGCGGAACAACTCTTCAGGTGTCTTATTATCACTTTGGTTGGCTCCCCCCTGCCGGAAGCCAGAAGCAATCTCATCGAAGGTCCGGCCTTTTGTCTCAGGAACTTTGAAGTAGGTGAAGATGAAGAACAGAATCAGGAGCACAGTGAAGATGATGAAGACATAGGGACCACACAGTTGCTAGAAAACACAGACAGTTTAGGTTATGACCCCTGTAACAGCTGCAGGACTGTGAATAAAATAGTTCTGGGCCTTTGATCTGAAAAAGGAAATGAATACTACCCAGGGATGCTATGATGATTAAATATGAACCTGTGCCAACGCCTCCATGTGACGGGCTTCAGTAACATCATTCCAAGCTAAAAACCCTGAAGCTAAGGTCAGTATTCTTAGTCAGGTAAGTTGAGCTTTGAGCCTCAGTTTCCTTCTCGGCATGAGTTCTAACAAGAATGCTCGGAGCACTATGTGCAGTACATTTGGGGGTCACTGCATGTAGGTGAGAAATGGTGAGGACAGAGACAGCAGGAGTTCTCACCTCCACATACTGGAAGCACATGCCCACAATGAAATTTGAGGTCCAGTTGGAGAAACCAGAGACGGCAAAAGCAGCTGGGCGAGGGCCCTGGCTGAAAAGTTCAGCCACAATGAACCACGGGATGGGGCCAGGGCCCACTTCAAAGAAGGCCACAAAGCCAAAAATGGCCACAATGCTCAGATAGGACATCCAGGGCAGCTGCTCCTGTTGAGGAAGATGGGGGAGGGAGTTAGATTGGGCTCTGATGTTCTTCGGAGGCCCCAGCTTGGGGTGGAAGGCACAGAGCCTAGAACTGATCCTGGATTTGCTGTGACCTAGCTACTCTTTGTGTGGGTCTCAGTTTCTCATCTGAACAGAATGGCTTATGTCCTATAGGATGGTTCTAAGTCTGAGCTCATCCTTTGGGATAGACAACGTGGTATCCATGTGGGTGGTGCTAAGAAGGGTAGGGGTAACTGTAAGGTGCCCAGCTCAGGCTGGCATAGCGTAGGTGCTACGATTTGGTATATAATCATTCTCCTTGAATAGGTGAGCATGGAACAGGATTCTGGTTTAGACCTCACATCTGCTGCTCACCCCTCGCTGCGTGCTTGCTCTCGTAGCAGTCAGACTTTCCAAGCAGAGATCAGCTTAAATATGTGCAATAGTGCTTTTCTTGCCTAGAGGTTGGACAAATGAGTGTTCATGTGCAAGTCTCTGGTCCAGGTTATCTCAGTGGCTATAGTCGCAGTCCCAGGTCCCTTACTGACTTCACCCTTTTTCTGAAATAGGGCTTTAGTTTTCTTACCCATCAAATCCTTAATCTGAAAGTCTGAAATCCAAAATGCTCTGAAAATTTACAACTTTTTGAGTGCCTGTGGACCTGACACGATGAGTGAAAATTCCACACCTGGCCTCATGTGGTACGAAGGGCACACTATGAACACTACAGAAAGCGCCTTCAGCCTATGTGTATAACGTGTACATGAAACATGAATTTCATACTTAGACTAGGGTCCCACTTCTAAACCCCTGAAATCTAAAACACTTCTAGTCTGAGCACTCCTGATAAAGGTAGTTCAACCTGTCGCAGCTGAACTGCATCTGAGCTGTGAGAATGGAGGCAGGTATGTCTCTGCACCTCCATGGCAATACTTTCTAGGGCTGTTGTGAAGATGAATCGGAGCTTCTGTTAAAGGCTTTGAAAAGTCTGACACTGGGTAAGGAAGTGTTCCGGGAGAGGACAGCTTGGGGTCTAAGGGGCTGAGAAATGAAGGAGATAACCGCAGGAGCCAGAAGGTCGGGCCCCAGGCCGGGGTGGGCAGAAGCAGGGAGAGCTCAGTCTGCTAGGCACTTGGGATCCAAGCCCAAGCAGGCCCCCAACCCCAACCTCCGGTCCCTGGCATGCAGCCACTCACCAGCAGTGCCAGGGCGATGGTCATGAGCACAGCACAGCCCGCCATGCCACCCAGGCCTATGAGGTGCAGAGTCCGCCGGCCAGCTCGCTCCACCACGAATAGCTGTGGGCAGGGACAGTGTCAGCTCACACTCTGGAAGCTCATCTATCTACACGCTAGCCTCAGTAGCCAAGAAAGCTGGCATACACAGACCAGCACCGAGGTCAGGGCTCCCTCTCCCTTGGGGCTCAGTTCAGGGGCTACATAGGGGATGAGAGGCAGAAAACTGGCTCTGAAACCTGCCAGCAGCACAGAGGAAGAGGTCTCCCAAACAGCTGACTGCCCCAGCTGTGACCTGGGGAGAGCACTTGCCATTTCACTTTCATTAACATCCATGTCAGCTCCCTGCTAATTAATGAATCTCACAGGTTGCTGAGGATGAAATGAATGCACTTACACAGCACGTTCCACATGCCCAGCTCCGGTAACTGCTATCATGCATCTGTCCCAAGGCCCTGAGCTGGACCCTGGCTGCTCACTCACCGCAAGCAAGGACTCACCGACACGACGGTGAAGGCTGTGTTGACGATGCCGGAGCCGATGGTGGCATATACAGGCTGCTGCACGCCCGCCTTCTCAAAGATGCTTGTGGAATAATAGAACACCTGCCAGACAGAGATTGCTGCGATCAGCTGGGCTCCCTTGCCCGCCTCTGCCTCTGTACCAATGGGTGTGGGTTTCAGTGAGTGAAGACGGAAGGGACAGTTACTTCTCAGCCACACGGACACTGCACAGTGACCTGAGCGGCTTTGACTTAAAAGCAAAGCTTCTCCTGGCAGGGGCTTGTTTGCTTTGGGATGTGTTCACAGCACATACTTGTGCTAGGGCTTGGCTAGGCCCACAGGAAGGGCGGGTGGGGCACTCACGGCATTGATGCCCGACAGCTGCTGAGACAGCTGCAGCACCACGGCGATGAGGATGGGCTGGCGGTAGGCAGGGGAGCGGAACAGCTCCAGGATGGTGACCTTCTTCTCCCGCATCATCTGCCGACTCTCCTCCTTCATCTCCTGCAGGTCTTGGCTCACGTCAGCTGTCCCGCGCAGCTTCTTCAACACTGGTGGGACAGGAAGGAAGGTGGGGTGGCTCAGTGGGGAGAAGGCCAGGGCTCAGGGGCTGGGGAGGAGGGCAGGGCCCAGCCCGTACCACTCTTGGCCCGGTTCTCCTCATTGCGGTTGATGAGCAGGAAGCGGGGGCTCTCAGGGCAGAAGGGCAGCAGCACGCACTGCAGCAGGGCTGGGGCGAAGATGACACTGAGCAGCAGGGGCCACAGCTCCTCATTGCCCATGATGGAGTCTAGGCCGAACACCTGGGGGGAAGCAGGGCTGTGAGTGCCCTGCACCCACTCCACTCCCACCTTTCCTGCTCAGGGAAGAGCTTCAGCTGTGGTGGTCCTGCCAGCATGAGGCCTGACCTCTCTCAACCTCAGTTTCCTCATCTGGAACAGAGGAAAGTAGGACCTAACTCACGGACCACTGGGAAGCCATGACAAGGCTACCAGTGTGTCTAGCAGTGTGGGGTGGCTACTCTGCCACAGGAAGGCTGGAGGGATGTGGATGGAGGAGGCTTCTGGAGAGAGGGCACATGAAGGCTTGCCAGCCTGGAGGTGCAAAGCAGTGCAACACATTGGGGGACTGTGGGGTCCCTTGTGGTTGGAGGCCCAGCATGAGAAGGGCGTGACAAGGACCAATCTTTTGCGTGGCTGGGAAGGACAGTGAGAGATCTGTGAGTGGTAGTGTGTGCCCTGGGACCTGGACACCTCAAGGCTGTCCTCTGTAGGGCTGTGGAAGGCTGACAGAAGTCTAATTAGAGAAGCTCTGCCCAGTTGGGCAGGTAGACCCATTCCTGGCTTACCTGGGCAATAAGGATGCCAACAACGATGCCTAGCTGGTGCAGGGTGCCGAGAGCTCCACGAAGAGCTGTTGGTGACACCTCCCCAACATACATGGGCACAAAACCCGTGGTCAGGCCGCAGTATACACCAATGATGAAGCGGCCCAAGATCAGCATCTCAAAGGACTTGCCCAGTTTCGAGAAGCCCATGAGCACAGCAGACAGGAAGGCCAGCAGGTTCATCATCAGCATAGAGTTCCGCCTGAGGGTGGGGCCATAGGTCAGCAGGGTCTCAATCCCAACTCCCTAGGGGTTGGGCTACAGGTGATACCCAAGAACAAGCCAGGAAGTCTCCCCTCCCCCATGTGATTCCCACTTAGGACACTCCCAAGGGCAGGCTCAAGGACCCTCCTGCTCACCGGCCAAAACGGTTGACGAAGAGGCCCACAGAGAAGGACCCAATCATTCCTCCAACAGAGAAGATGGCCACCGAAAGGGACCAGAGTGTAGTAAGCGTGGTAGGCAAGATGGGCTCCCCATAGCGGTGGACCCATGTCTGGTTGTAGAACTCCTCAATCACCTGCGGGGGAGAAGCAGCTTAGGTGGGTGGTAAGACCAGGACCTATGTTTCCCTGCCTGGGTCATTCACTCCAGAAGGGTCATTTACCACTAGATGCTGGAGGGCCCAGGGCCTACATTCTAGAACCAAATCCCTCCCTCTGTGTAGGCTTCAGGTGAGAATCAGAGGCTGGGCCCATCTCTCACCCTTCCCCCAAGATTATAGGTTCCAGTGCCCCAGGGCTTCATGTTCGACACACTTGCTGGGCACAATGGCAAATGACCTATGGGGCAAGTACAGGAACAGCAAAGATACAGGGAGAAAGCACTCCTGCCCACTTGTGTCTTCTCTCTGCTACCAAGGTGTTCCAAAGCCCCAGCTCTAGATCAACCTTTTTGTCAACCCCTTGCTGAGGAGGAAACAGCTGGACAGACAGGTTCTGTCATTCTGGTAACTCTGTGGGAGTACTGACTCTGTGCTTGGCCTGGTCTGGCGTGACCAACTCCTATCACCCTTTAGACATGAGCTCTCAGGGCTCACACTGTAACCTTCTGTTCCTCTGGCCCTCTGGCTGGCCTGGGAGTGCCGCCCTGAGGCATGGTCTCCTCCCATCTCCATCCAGTGCCCCATTGGTAGGTCTAGGGAAAGGTAACAGACACGGAAGCAAAGCAGTTCCAGGAACTGGAGACACCTGTCCTGGAGAAACCTGCCCATAGCCCTGCCTCCACCATGGGGAGGGCCTGATCTGATGCCAAGGATGTAGCTAGCACAGGCAGGCTTGGCTCTGAGCACATTCACCACACTTAGGCAACCTGACACATATCCAGCACCACAGGATTGGCCAGACTCATCCAGTACTCTTGGAGCCAGATACAGGCTCCACAGCCTATGAGATCCCGTTCACACATCCCATCTTATACACCTGGTCATATTCATGGCATCTGAGGTCTCCTGGCTGGCCAGTCACTAACTGCATGTCCCTCCTCCCATGCCACTTTCAAGTCCTATCTAATTCTATGGAACCCAGCCAGGCCCACACTCCTCACCAGAAGTGTGCAGGTGGAGCAGTATGCAGCTNTCATCCTCCTTCATCCCTGCTCTCTGTTCTCCCTACCCCTCCCAAGCCATAGCGGTCTAGCAGAACAGGAAGCAGTCGGTAGCCATACTCACTGAAGGGGAAGTCAAGACAGTCTCTAAACTGTCCACTGGATACACCACGCCTGGGTCCTTGGCCCTTAGCTGCTAACTGTCTTTATCCCTACCAGTTGTCATGATTTGTCCTAGTATATAGAGAACCCTGACTTGAGTCAGTGGCCTCTAGGGGTTAGGATAAGTTTTGGTGAGTAAGGAGCCTTGAGTACATGGAAATTCCAGGGAAGCTAGAGGGCACAGCAATTAGGAACCTGCTCTGAACTGGAACATAACCCAATTCAGATCCCAACTCTTTACTTTCTCTTTCCTTCTTTCCTTCCTTCCTCCCTCCCTCTCTTCTTCCTTCCCTTCCAGTGTGACCATGGACTAGATAGTTCATCTTTGATTTCAATTAATTCATTTTTAAAGTGGAGGTGTTAGTGATACAAATCATATCACTAAACAATGGGGATACATGCTGAGAAATGTGTTATTAGGCAATTTCATTGTTGTGCAAACATGAGGAGAGTGCACTTAACACAAACCTAGATGAATAACTTAATGTGGTCTCTTGATGCAATCAGGAAACGAGGAAACATAAGATATATAAGGCTGCTGCTGGGGTAACAGCACATTGTCTTACAGAACCCTTTTTCTGCTTGTTTTTAAAGTAGTATATGGTTTGTAATTTTATGCAGCAGACAGCACAGTAGGTTTGTCTACAATGGCATCGCCACAGGCACAGACACATAAGTAATGCACCACGGTGAGATGTTACCATAGCTATGATGTTGCTAGGCCATAAGAATTTTTCATCTCCATTAGAACCTTAGGGGACCACCACGGGATATGTAGTCTGCCACTGACCTAATTCAATATGGTGATAACTATTTCTAATTCACACTGCTGTAAGCAGCAGTGAAACTGCCTCCCAGCACCAGCCCTAGAGTCATTTCATACTCACTGGTACTGACCCCAAGGCAGCGTGGACCGTTGACAAAGTCTAACCAAGCCTTCATGGCACAATTCAAAATCAAGGTTCCTGCCAGGGGTCCATCCAATCTCCCTATCCACTACTGGCTTCTATCTCTACTCTCAAGGCAGTGGCTACCCCCTACTCTCCCTGCCACTTCCCCACCCCTGCCTGCCTCTGGACGATGTTACTCCTGTCTTTGTGACACAAGACTCCCACCATTTATTCTCCTGGAGGACAGGGACCAGAGCCTGTGCCAGGGCTACCTGAAAGTGAATAGAGAAATCAATGGGTGGGTCTCAGGCTTCTTCCTAGAAGCCCGTGATTCTGCTAAGGACAGAGGCAAGGCAGATTTTAACAAAACAAAATACATGGTGCTTGTGTCGAAGGAACAAAACCAACTGCAGGCGACTGGCTGGGAACAGTAATGCCTCATTTATTTATCAGGTTGTGCAGAGAACAAGCTGTTCTGGATAAGAGAACTATCCAGACACATGATGCTTGCCCCTCCCAAGGCCCAAACTATCCTGCCCCACCATCTCTTTCTGTCACTCAGGGTCTAATCAGAGTTACATACGAGCAGTTTGTTGTTGGCTTTTGATTTCTGCAAACCACAGGTCTGTCTTGCCCTTCGATGGTTCAAAGGTTTGTCTCCTACAATTCCCCATACCTCTTTCAAAATCTGCCACCAAGTCAGCTGTGGAAACTGGAGACTGAACCTTGGGTCTCTGTCCTGAGCTGCATCCCCAAGCACACACACTCGAGACAGGGTCACACTAACTTGCCCAAGCTGGGTTCCAGCTTCTGATCCTCTTACTCAACCTTTCAGAACCTACCCGAATCACAGGTGTGCGCCACCATGCTCAGCTGAGTTGATGGAACTTATGTGAATTGTGTGCAAAGAAGATGCAAGTAAGTGCTGTGCAGGGGCTGGAACTGTCTGCGTGAGCTCATGGCTGTGGTGCTGAGGGCTCTGATTGGACTGCTGAGGGTGAGAGTTCAAAGAGCCCAACCAGTACATCTCATTAGCTCCTCTGCTGCTCAACTTATGGGGCTAAGCCTGCTTATGCAAAAGCAGTCAGGCGCAGGATACCGTGGTTCCATCCCCAGCTCCACATGCCTTACTTAGCACACCTGCCCTTAAGGCAGCCTTTGCCAGCCAAAAAAAAAAAAATCCTTCTCAACTAGGGCCAGTGGTACAGCTCAGCAGACTAAATGCTTGCTTAGGTAAGCACAGGGGCCAGGGTTCCATCCCTGGCACCCCATGCCGTGCCATCCCAGCTCCTATGCGTGCTGAGCCGGCGATGGCGTCTGGGTGTGGTGGCACACGCCTGTAATCCCAGCACTAGGAAGGCAGAAAAGAGGAGGATCACTGTGAGTCCGAGCTGTGTAGTGAGACCCTGCACAAACAACAACAAACAAAAAACAAACAAACAAACAAACAAAAACCTTATGGGGCTAAGAGGGAACTGCCAGTTTTGTTTACAGCAACCCTGGCCCGGTCTCATCTTCTCAACTCTTGGCAGCTTCCTGGGCAGCTGAGACTGGGGAGAAGGTTCTGCCTTGGCATCCAGTTAACATTTCTGGGAAGAAGCCAGCCCATTTTCATTCCTGCTACTGGTTTGGGGTCTCTTGTTTCCTTTTCCTGGAGACTGCATATGAGGCTCCAAAGTGACCCCCAGCCCAGGAAAGGCAGAGGGTTCCTGGAGAGTCACAACAATTCTCCATGGGAGAAAGGTGGTCACCTCTGCCACCCAGCCACCGCCCTCAACATTCTCCCGAGGACTGTTAAGGTCCTTGAGGAGTCTGCCAGCTCCTCCCTTGACAGGCTTCCGCGGAGTAGTTTCCACAGGCCCCGGGCATCCTCTTCAGCCCTGGCTGCTCTGCAGGCTCCTGCCTCCTGTGCCCATCACAAGCCAGGAAGTCACCCTTGATCCTGCCATTGTCCCTGAATCCCACTGCCCCCCAGTCTATGACTCTGCCTTCTGATCAGTTCTACCTCTCTAACCAGGTAGCACCTGCCCTGGGTTTTGCCTAAATCCTGCTCCCAGACTCCTGCATCTCCCACAGCCATTTCCCACAGTGACTCTTCTGTCTGGCAGCAGAAGCCCAGCTAGTGCACCTGCCCTCCCACGTCCCTCCCAATCCACTCATAGCCTCTCCATACTGCTTGGGGTCTGGCTGAACAGAAGCACAGTGAGGAGAAAGGGAGGGCTGTGGTCAGTTCCAGGCAATCTGCTGACAGCCACGGGGCTGTTAGGGATCTCTGATGAAGGCCTTCATTGAACACAGAGGACAAAGGAACTCCCTGGACAATGCCAAGGGGCCTCCTGTGGAGAAGCTGTTGGCTATGCAGCCCTGGTCTTAGGATGGGATGAACTGCAAGAAAAGCTATTCCTCCTCAAGCAGCTGGGGATGTGGGGAGTGCTACACACTCCTAAGGGCACTCTGGGAATCCCCAAATTGCTCTCCAGTAGGCCCAGGCAACTGTGGGTGAACACCACACATTTGGAGTTCTACAGAAGATGTTCTTACTTCCTCTCTTATGACTGGGACATCTGTAGAGGGGCAGGAGGCACAGGATCCTCTGCCATGTGGAATAAGTGGAATAAACTGTTACTGTCACTGTTGCTCTCTTGAGGAGAAAAGCCACTACCTTTACAGGGCAGCAGGATTCAGTGCTTCCAATTTTAGACTGACAGGGGCAAATCACTGCCTTAAAGACTGACTAGAGAGAGAGAGAGAGAGAGAGAGAGAGAGAGAGAGAGAGGGGAGAGAGAGAGAGAGAGAGAG
>NDGM011238375.1:9640-39994 GCA_002564305.1 Octomys mimax | reverse complement strand
TATATATATATATATATATATATATATATATATATATAATTACCATTTGCTGAAAAGCAGTACAGTGCCATCATCATATGGAACACCTTGAGCTAGACTGCATGGGTTTGAAGCCTGTAGATTTCATTACTTTACTAGTTTCCCATAGGCAAGTTACCTATGCTTTCTAAGTCTCAAAGTTTCCTTGTCTGAAAAATGAGAAAGACAGTATTTCCAAGACATAGGATTGTGTGAAGAATTAAAGACTTAACACATACAACATTTTTAGCAAAGCTCCTAGCACTTAATAATCACTTATATAGTGGGGTGGCACACACCTGTAATCCCAGCACTTGGGAGGCTGAGGCATGCAGACCTTTGTGAGTTCAAGACCAGCCTGGGTTACAAAATGAGTTCAAGGCCAGCCTAAACTGCATAACAAGATCCTGCCTCAGAAAAACAAACAGACAAACAAAACTCAATACATTGCAGTCAGCATTGTTGCTGTTATTCACAATATATTATAGCATGTATATATTGAATATATGTGTGTATATATATATTCATTCTATATATTTTTCTTCTTCTAAATCTTAAGTGGTTATACACTCCATTATTCTTCTTACTGTGGCTTCCCAAATTCCTTTCTGAGTCATTCCAGGTGTGGGAACCAAAGGTGTTTGGTTTTTCCCTGCAAAGAACCTGTTATGCAGGGTGTAGCACATACTTCCCTGCTGCTGCTTTAGTCCTTTTGTTGACATCCCACTCCTGATTGCAGATGTGTCAAGGCACCTTAGTAATCCGGAGAACTAGACAGGATAACATTACTTTTATACTAAGCAATTAGGTAGAATCAATGAAAAAAGTAATTATCAAACTCTAAAACAAAAAATAACCTATTGTGAAAGGCAGTGTGCTTTCTTGTAAGGATAAATTATGCCTGGCATTTAAATAAGATCACAAACACACAATTTATTGATCTGTTCAAAGAACACATGAGTAATTGAAAAGATCCATGTGATGTAAAGAAAACTGAATTATTGTGAGTTTCTTTTCAAAGAAAAGAACAGAGGAAGAGTAAAATTGGCACTTCTGTGATGTCAGAATACAAAAGGGTATTCCCAGAAATCAATTTTTGGAGCAAAAAATGATACCACACCATGATTAAGAGCATTGAACTTTGCAGTTGAATGCTCAGCTCTGCCACCACCAGCTCTGATCACATGGGAGAACTGACTTCTCTGTAACTTCAGTTCCTCTGAGAGTTAAACAAAGGAAAGTTAGATAATGTCTTACGCCACTATTTATTCTATAACAAATGCACAGTTCAAAGTAAAATATCTCCCTCACCTCCATCAGCAGCAGCATTATCAGCATCTAAAAACCATCTTAAAAAATAACTGCACAGTGAGATTTCCCACTGTGCTGGTGACAGTAAAGAACTAAGTAGGTGACTAAGTAGATGAGAAAAGATGGTTGAAGTAGGAGAGAGGGGAAGGTGAGTTTTGACTTAGGCAGGTAAAAAATAAAATATTTGAGGAAGAAAGACCAATGTTTTCTCTAAAAAAAACAAAAAAACAGGGAAAACTCAGAAAATAGGAGGAGCCATTGAAGCTCCAGGCAGCTGCTAAACCAACTGTGGACCAGTTTTGGGCAGCAGAAAACAGATTTGGTACTTTCATGTGGTAGGAAAGCCTTGAACTTCTTTTTGAAGTAAGCCTTCCTGTTTCCTACTGCTGCTTCTTCTTTCCACATTTTTTAGTTCTTTATCTGATTTCTTTGTCTCTAGAGTAAACTATTGTTAGGATCAAAATACTGTCAGTTATCTCTCAGGAGGTCACCATATTCTAACACTCCAGTAAATTCAGGATAGTAAGCAAGACTGAGCATGTGCCGCTGCCTCCCCGCCCCCCCTCCAGCCAAGTGGAGGACAGAGCAGGCCAGGAACAAGATAGGCTAAGTAGAAGGAGAAAGCAAAACATGTAGACTAAAATCTGAGCACCCCTGGGATTCCATCTTTCATTCATTCCTAATTCAGATTCTCCCCAAATGGAGTTAAATCACCAGATTCATTCCCCAATAAAGGTTTTGCTTTTCAGGGTCTCATCTCTGATTGAACAAGTTCCCATAGCACGAGAGAAAACAGAGAAAAGCCTCTCATTCTGAGGATGTGATGAAGTTCATCAGGCCAGAGGGTTTGTTTAGATATTTTCAGTTTTTTTAATTTTGGGTTTTTTGTGGTGGTTGTTTTTGAGATAAGGGTCTCACTATATTCTGGACTAACCTTGAACCCATCGCATAGCCCAGTCTGGCCTTGAATTCACTATGTAGCATCAAGCTAGCCTTAAACTTAGTGTGAAAATCCTGCCTCAGCCTCCTAAGTACTGAGATTATAGGCTTACACCATCATACCTGGCTCAGAGAGTTTGAAGAGATTTCAGAGGTATTGCACCACAGAAGAGGCAGATGGGGCTGGGGCTTAAGTCAGTTGACTAGTTCTTCTAACAATATAAACCCTAAGTGGTGGTTGGAAAGCTAGGTTTACACATGAGCAGTAAGGTTAGCTGCAGGTTTGAAAAAAAGGATTTTCTTTTAAAAACAAATCATATATATGTGCAAAAAAGAGCCTTGTTGTGTGTCATGTGTTGAGTAGCTCCTTGAAATTCTCATTCCCAGGCTGGGTAACAGACTTGATGAGGGTGGTGGGGATAAGGAGAGAAAGAAAAGAGTAGAAAAACACTAGATACAGACTACTGAACAGATTTCACATTCTGTTTATGTTATACCCATGATACCAGACTTCTGGGGTTCACTCTCCCAACCAAAACACTTTATAGAACACTTTTCTGTGCTTCCTCTCACTGGGATTCTTAGCACATGCTGCATCATGGATCCCAGCCTTCAGACTTTCTGGGATCTTCCTTTAAAAAATAACCCTTCATAGAGTCAGTTTCATAGAAACAAAAAAAAAAAAAAAGGAAAGGCTCAGTGAATTAAAGTGCCTGCAAGGAGGCGCAGGGGCTAGGGGTTCAATCCCCAGGCCTGCCATGAGGACCTCGCCCCCAGGGCATGCTGACACAGCAATTGAGACTGGGCGCGGTGGCCCGTGCCTGTAATCCCAGCTCTTGGGAGGCTGTAAACAGGCGATCACTATGAATCTGGTCTAGTCGTGAGACCCTGAACACCCTGTAGACCCTTCCCTGAAATACAGGGAAAAAAAAAAGTTTGAGAAGAAGCAGGTTCTTTCTTTCATGTTTGTTGTCTTAGTAATTTCATTTCAATTTCACATAATTGATAGACAAGGAATGGGCAACAAATTGTGATTTTGGCTTTTTTGGTTTTTTGGTTTTTGGGGGTTTTTGTTTGTTTTTGTATTTTAGGGAAGGGTCTAGAGGGTGTTTAGGGTCTCACTGCTAGATCGGACTCATAGTGATCCACCTGTTTATAGCCTTTGAAGAGCTGGGATTACAGTTGCGCACCACACACCCAGTCTCAACTGCACGCCTGGGACAGGACCAGCACAGCAGGCTCAGGGATCTGGGCTATTATTAATATATTATCTGATAAAAGATTTATACCCAGAAATATTAAGGACTGTTACAACTCTACAATTAAAATAATAACCCAGTTTTCTAACAGTGGACAAAAGACTTGAACTACTTTACAAAAGCTACATTACAAAATGTCCAATAATGTGCTCAGTGTCATTAGCATCACTAATTAGCAGGGAAACACGACTTAAAGCTATAATCAGATATCCCTTCACACTTATAACATGTCTAAAATTACATAGGTGATAATGCAGATGACAGGATGTACAGCAACTGGAACCTTCATACAATCCTCCTGTAAACATAAAACAGGATATACAGAGTTACAATCACTTTGATGAATTCTCTGATAATTACCTACACACCTCCTCCAGGACCCTCCAGTTCTACTCCTAAGGAAATCCGAAGCCCACACAAAGACTTGTTTGCATTAGAACTGTCACATCAACCTTACTCATAATGGCCACCCACACACCAGAAGTAACCAGAAACTTATCAGCAGGAGAGCAGATGAATAGACTGTGGTGCATCAGGACTGGAGAGCACCCAGCTGTAGCAAGGAATGAAGAGTGATGCACAGAACTACACACTGTATGGCCTCAGTCATAGGAAGTTCAAGAGTGGGCAAAAGTATACCTGTGATGATAGAAGTCAGGATGTGGTACCTGGTATTGGCAGGACAGGGAGTGACTTAAGGGGAACAATGGAAAGGCCTATATTTATTTTTGATGATGACTACATGAGTGTATAAAATTGTCAAAACTCATCTAAGTGAACACTTAAAATATATGTATATCAAGGGACTGGGGAGATGGCTCAGTGGAATAAGCACTTCTCTGGCAAGTGTAAGGCCCTGAGTTCAATCCCTGGTTCCGGAAAAAAAAAAAAATATATATATATATATATATACACATAAATTATATTTTATTTTTTAAACTACAAGCAGGGAAATTATCCTTTATAAGTTGGAAATGAAATATCTGTCTTATCTTCTGTTTAACCCCTTTTTCTAATTAGAGAATGAAGTACTACTCAAAGATGGAGTTACAACAGAAACCTGTTTTGCCTGTCTCCCTGCTGGTTCCCAGGTCCCCTGAAGTCTCCCCACAATAAACAGATACTGAGTTTCCCTACTGAGTTCCACAGATCCCTGAGTTGATCTGAAAAGATAGGGGGCATAAAGTGGAAACCCAGGGCAGTAAGCGTGGTATTTATACAGTTCTCCATCTTAGCTTAAAAGAAACTACTATGCTTTCATCTGTTTGTATTTTGATTGAAGAAAGGCCTTACTGTTAGACAACAAATGGAATCCTATGACCCAGATATCAGCCGCTTGTGGGGGACTGCTTGGCTTTCCCAGCCCACTGTGCCTGGCCCCAGCATGGAGTATAAGAGTACTTCTCTCACTTGCCTTGAACTGCTCCTCTACGCCCAGTGTTAACTGCTTCCCCTAGAGCAGCAGTATTTGGTAAGGGAATATTACTTGTCAGCTGAGATGTGACCTGGCATAAGGAAAACTACTAAACTAGGGGTTTGGATATATGCTTAGACTTCTGGGCCAAACTGCAAATATGTGACTCAGGTGCGACTTTAATTTTCACTCTTCAGCAAAGGTGACAGTTCGCATGTTATTGCCTTCACAGTGCTGTTGTGGAGGTGACATGAAATAGCAGATTTGCAAATGATTCACATATCAGGTGGAATGATTATCTAATTCAGCACTTCTGAATACCTACCCTGTGGATAACTGCAGAAAATGTAAAGGAAGTGTAGGATTTAGTCTGTTTGCAAAGGACTAAGAATAGACTAGGTTAAGCCATCTGAGTTAAGGTACAGAACAGTGATCCACTAGCTAATTCATGTTAGAACTGTGTTCCCATTCATGAATACTTCAATCTTCATTAGAATCACTAATGCTTTTCAATTGATTATAAACTGCTTGAAGTTTTAGAGTTAACTTACAGTACATTTATATGTAGTTGGTCCCTATTTCCAGGTATCAGACTTTATAATGGAGGGAGAACGCTGCACAGTGGAATACAGAAACCAGAATGGGTGCCACTGGGTTGGTGGACACCAGCCTTTGAACTAAATATGCATTCTCTAGACTTTTGCAGCCCTCAATTTCTGTCTCTGAAATAGCCTCACCACTTAGTTTCTGAGAACCTCTCCAATGATGAGCTATTTTTAGAGCATCAGTTGTAGGGTGGTAGATAGTCTGCAGTTAGGTGAACCGAGCTACATTTGAAGCTATGCCCCTTGTTAGCACAGCAAACTTTGGACAAGTCATACATCTGTTTGAGTGAAGAGTAGCTTCATCTTCTATAATACAGACCCAGAAATCCCCATGCTACCTGATTCAGTGGGTCATTGTGGGGATCAATGGGATGAATGCACAGAAACTTAATAAACCAGAATTTAGAACATAAATATTTACTGCTCTTTGCTGGTGTTGTAGTCATTAAAACACACAGAATACTTTTAAGGCCACATATACATGGGTACATGGCAGTGTTGCTCAGCTATAGTCTAATGGTCGGAGAGATGTGGAGCAGAGACTATGTTCAGGGTGGGTTAGTTGATAAGGCTTGGAAGTAGCAAGCTTCAACATATCAGTCTTTTGTGGGTCCCGCAAGCCTGTTTTGATGATGGTGATGGTTCCCTACAGGTGACAGCAGAGCTGGATGCCTGGAATGAAGACTTGCTCAGGCAAATGAATGACTTCAACACAGAAGATCTGACCCTGGCAGAACAGAGGCTGCAGCGCCACACAGAGCGGAAACTAGCCATGAACAATATGACCTTTGAGGTCATCCAGCAGGGCCAGGATCTGCACCAGTACATCATGGAGGTCCAAGCCTCAGGTAGGGACCTGTTCTAGCAGGAGAGATGGCAAAAACAAGGAGATCATTTAGCTCTCAGGAGCACTTTTATACTAGTCATTATTTTTATTCCTCCAGAATAGAAAATTTTACACTCATTATAAGGAAAAAGACACTAAAGCCATGAGTGCCAAAGCAACTTGTCCAAGGTTGTCCAGTGATAAAAATGGGAATAGAACCAAGATCTCCTGCTATTGCAAATAGAATGGGAAAAACAGTGATATAAATCAATGTAGATTTTTTGTTTGTTTGTTTGTTTTTAAATGGTAGCCTGGAGAAACAAGTTAAAAGCAGCCAAAAATCCATGTAATGGTACTCATATTGACATATGACATATGACAGCTGACTCCTATTCTTCCCCTACCCCTGCCCCTAATAATATTTCCTTACCTGCCCTCTATTCCCAGGCAGTCTTCTGCTGTCCAGTTCATGATTCCCAGAGTCCTCAATTTTTTAGCACTTGTCTGTGGGTGAATTTGAGCAGTGTTGCTAAAAAGTTATGACAAAATCATATAATTTTATAAGTTCTGAGAAAAATATGGCTGTTTCCCCAGTTTAGCCTCTTTTCCTGCCTAAGATTTTTTCAAAATTCATTTTTGAATTTAGAATTCAGCATTAGAAATGGAGAAAGCCATAATGATCCCCAACAACAGGTGGTTCAGAAGATAGGAACCACTTGTCTGGACACATGCAGTGGAGTCGGCAACCCAGGTCTCCTCCCAACCAGCTTACCCCATTGCATGCCTACCTAAGCTTGAAGACCGAGGTTCCTTGCTCTTGGAATAAGGCAGACAAGGGCAGACCCATCAACTCCTTAACACAGTGGGGTCAAGTCCCTGCTGACTGTTTAGGTAATTAAAATTGTGAGAGTTTCAGGGAGATCTTAGAAATCCTACTGAACTTTAAGGCTCTGTGTTTCTTTTGGTGACTTTAAAGAGTTACAGCTATACAAGCTTTCTAAGGATTTCCAATTTTAATCAAAGGGGAGAGAATTTAGTAACCTCTGTTCACTTTTGTCAGCATATTTCATTGAATGGTCATCTGTGATGTGATCAGAGTGCTGCTATCTGTAAAGACAAGGGTGATTTACAGGAGTGAAGGCTGTATTCAACTTAGCCCTGGAAGATCTATTCACCTTAAGTCTATTTAAGGACATTTTTTCAAAATAACAATGCCCAAGGTTCATGCCCAGATATTCTAATTTCACTACCTTGTCCTTCAGACTTTGAACTGTGCAACAAAAGCTGAGAACTACTTTTTATTATAGTACTTAAATCATACAGCTACCATCTATGAAATGACCTAGGGCAGTGGCTTTCAAAGTATGGTCTCCAAATCAGCATTTTCAGCATCACCAGTGTATCCACAGTATCAAAAAGACTTCTGGGAGTTGCCAGTTTCTGAGAACTACTTGTGACTGGAGGCTGAGTGTGCTTGGTATCTATCTTAACCATGAAAATACTTTCAGGCAGATGGGCTGCCCACCCCCACAGTATCCTATTCTAGAAATGAGCTTTGTTAAAAGAAGTTTGGTTGGCCTCTCCAGGTCTCAACTGGCCGTTTCCCCTATTCATGCTGCAGCAAGCTGTTCAGTCTGGCAGCACCCATGGGGCTTCAAAAGGAATGAATCCAAGGGTTCCAGGGGAGCAGGCGCTCTGCCCATGGCCTGGTCCTGTAGAGACGGCATCAGCCTGATCTCTGGACTTGCAGCAAGGGGAGAGCAAAGTCCTGCCATAACTAAGGGTTGGGGTAGGGTGAAGGGTAGGCCTAGGGAAACCTCCTCCCAAAGACAAGTAAATGATTTGGGTATTTGTGGTGTTTGTCTAATGAACTATATTTGGATTAAAGTTAAAATAAAAGACAGCAAAGTTAGTTGGTTTTTAGCCCTTTCTACTGAATTAAGTGCTTATATTCTGATGATTTTTAGTAGTAAATGAAACTAGGGAATTTCTAATTGTTTATTTTCAAATGTGAAGTATATACTATGGAGCCACGTTCTCTGCAATCCTTCTGGAAAGCCAATAATTGTAATCACAGCAAAAGGCTTTGCATAAGTCAACATCAGCCATAGGAACAGGGACAAACAGAAACAGTTCTTGATCTGTCCTTCCTCACTATAACGTTATCTAGCGGAGCCTCAAATTGGAAGGTGGTGGAGTTTTATGGGGCGGGGGGAAGCATGTTGCCTGAATTTAAGGTCTATTTCCACTACCAATAAATGGTTTGACTTTGGAAGTCCCTTTTTATTTCTCTGTAGCCCTTAGTTTCTTCTGCTGCTTTGACTCGTAAAGTCCCTTTCAATTTTCACATTATACCATTCAGGCTAAAAACCCTTAGAGATCTTGTCACCAATGAAGTCTGGCCAAGTGATTGTAGTTGTCCTTAGGAATAGCACAAATGTTTATTCAAGGCATTAAGTTCTCTCTTTATGCAAATTTTCAAGGTAAGATGTTGGGAGTCTGTGGTAGTAAAGTTTAGAATTTACCGTGCCTGAGAAATGTCCCAGAAATTGACAATATTGTAAATACATTCTTAAGATAAATTACATCTGGGCCAGTGAGATAACTCAGTGGACAAAGCACCTACTTAGGCAACCACAGGGACTGGGGTTCAATCCCCAGCACCACACACGCTGAACTGGCCACAGAGACTGGGCGTGGTAGCACACACCTGTAATCCCAGCACTGGGGAGGCTGAAAACAGGAGGATCATTATGAGTCTGAGCTGTGTAGTAAGACCCTGTACCAAACAAATTTTTAAAAAATATAAATTACATCTTTCAGGGAATATTCTCTTTGAGCATGAAGACTAAGAGAACAGAAAAGAGAAGAAATTCTTGGTTGAGTTCCCAGCCACCCATCTTAACTACCTGGGCATACTTGAACATATCACCCAGTGTCTTTGAAGCTTCCCCTTTGTCTAAGGAATGGTTATCATAGGTATACCTGCCACATGGGTCATGGAGAGGGTGCAGTTGGATTAGACATGAGTCAGAGAAAGGGTTCAGTCAAGTTGCACAGGTATCCTGTATAATACTTGTACTCTAGCACACTCTGCATTCTGTGGGGGTGATTTGTGTCATGTTATCCTCTCTAGACGCATGAGGGAGTTTATTTATACTCCTCTAGCAGTGAGATTATGTCTTACACCCTGCAAATTCTCAATAATAATGTTTGTGGAATTAATTAAGAGTGAACATCACTGTGGGTGGAACAAATGCAGGTAAAAATAATAGACCACAAATAACTTTATTTCATAAAAAGATATGTTTTTGTTTTTTCAAAATGAATGTTGCTGCAGGATAACTGGAATATAGACCTGGTAGAACCCAGAAAACAAAAATAGAGCCTTGCTTCCGAGCCTGGCTGCATATTTAGAATCACCTGATGTGATTCGTAAAAATGCCAGTGTCTGGCTCATGCCCCTCAAGGAATCTTAATTGGTCTGCAATGGACCCAGTTTTTTTTTAAGCTCCCCAAGTGATTCTAATGTACCAAGTTGAAAACTCGGTATTTGATCTGAAAACCTGATTAAAGGATTTTGTCATTTCTGACTTGGATGCTATAGAGTGATATCAACATAGAAAGAAGATAGGGTACAGGGAAGAAAAAATTTGTTCTCCATGTGAGGCACATATGGTTATTTAAAAACATATATCATTGGAAAACCCATTATAGGTATAGACAGTATGTCCAGGAAGACCCAGATCTGACCCTGGACCATAGCACCCTCTCTCCTTGAGAAAATTAGAGTGATGCCAATATAGATCATTAGGAGAGCATTTGCTTAGCATGTATGAGGGCTTGGGCTCAATCTCCTGTACCTCAAAAAAGTTATTTTTAAATAAAGTGATATCTCCAACATTGCAACCAAGGAAAGCAGAGTAGTGCTTTAGGTGTGGCCTTGAGCCCTAAATAAATATAAGAGCAGAGTATTCTTTAGCTGAGTGAAGCATAATAGTATCACTGTTTCCTTGGGATATGGCCCCTGTGACATCTTATCCAGTAGTTCACAATTTTGGTTGCCTGTTGGTACCACCCCAGAAACTTTAAGAATTGCTGATGGTTGGTCTCAGCCACAGAGACTATACTGCTATGACCAGGGTGTGGCCAGGACATGGTGGTTTTTTAAAGTTCTCCAAATGAATCTCATTTGAGCCAGAATTGAGAGAACTAATCCACTGTCATTTAAGCCACTGTAGTTTATAATGATATACATTAAGCAAATATCTAAACACCTGCTGGTAGATTTTATAATTACATTTTATTTGACCCATTCAATAGTCCCATGAGTAATTTGCAAATTACATGCCATAATCTCCCCAAGGAAAAGGGAAAATGATATTTTGAACTACCTAGATACCAGGCATCATATATATTATATCTCATCCATATCATTGTTGTGATTCCATTTTACAGATGAGAAAACTGGAGCTCTACAAGGGTAAGAAGCCAAGCCCTGCTGTTCATAGGTTTCAGACTACAGATTCAAACCAAGCCCTTTCCTTACTAAAGCTCTCAGGTATTCTCCATCACAGAATATGACCCCAACTCTTCACTAAAGAGGCCGTTTATCAACCATCTATTGATTGGGTGATAAGAGTCAAGTACAGAACTAGGGCCAGAGGAGGCAACATGAGAATAAGATGTGTCCCTTGCACCAGGGATCCAGTGGTCCTGTGACAGCAGGACAGGGTAATACAAAAACAACAGCTATGCTGGAGGATGAGCACAGGATGCTGGGGGCATGTGTGAAAGAAACCCCTTGTCTTTTAGAGACTAATAAACTCACTCATTCTAAATATATCCACTACTTGATGGAAAGACATATATGTCATTCTGCATTTATAGGAACCCTCTGCCCCAAAAAAAGGGCTATGCATAGGCCTGTGAAGAGGTTGAGAGCAACAGTGTCAGCCTAAGCAAACTACTCACTGTTGATTGGTGTGTACTGATTTTAGTTTTAGCTAAAGCTCACATCATTGTGCTTGGGAGCAGGGGAGGAGAAAGGTTAGTTTCTGTTTTTCTGGGTGTGGCTTGAGTAATCCTCCTGTTTTATTCTCATGTGCTCCGTTCCCAGCATGCTGTGTTGTTGAGTACCTAGATGTGACAGGCCTCACATTCATCTTTTGGATTTCCTGGGTCCATCTCACATAAACAGTATCAATGAGACAGGTGAAATCACAGCATCTGAGTCACCAAGCAGGTGGCGAGGCTGTTATAAATGATGTCCTGAGCATGTGCTGGTCTCTGGTCGGCTACTAGGCACAGAGCATACAGTGTCTTTCAGTGTGACAGGGATGAACTGTAAGCCTTACACAGAAAGACACTTGAACCAAGTCCAACATATTAAACACTAGAGACCTATGCAGAATGAAGCTGAGCTGGAATAAGTCAACACTGTGCCTGAGTGTGAAGAGGAGATGGATCTTAAATTGCAATTCTAGAAAATAGACACAGGAGTTGCGGGCATTTCCTATGCCCTGCTCTGGAAATTTCTCTATTCTTATTTTTCATTTTAGTCAAGGAGATGTTCTACCTCATCCTGCTGGTAATTGAAAATAGTAACCAGAGGATGTTGGCTGCCAAGAGAACAAGCCGTTCTTTTCTGTCTTCCACAGATATTTCAGGAGCTAGGACTTGAAATTATGAAACTGAAAGAAAACAACATGCAAGGATGCTGAAATTATTATCATGTAACACCAAAAAAATATTTTCCCACTCTCCCATATTGTCCTTATATAAAACACTATTTTTACCTCCAGAAATAAATTTCCCTCTGAAGGTACAGACTTCCCTGTTACTCCCCCAACTGCACGCTGCAGGTGTGGTGGTGGTGGTGAGGTGCATTTTTGATGCTATAAGTCAGAGTGATGGGATGTCTCCCAAAATGGAATTTATTTTTAGCTCACCATGTGTGGAGATTGGTGGGCTCCTTTGGATTTGATCCCACCAGAAGTGTCCTACCCTTTAGGAATTTACTTAGAGTTTGATTCCTATTGTTAGTTGTATTCCTATTTGCTATGTCTTTGACAAGGTATTAGCATGAGGACCATACCTGCTTTGTGTCTTGGGTCATAGGTTGAAAGAACTAAAGAAAAACTTATACAGAACTAAGAGATTGCAGCGCCAAGCAGAGTTAGGCATCAGAGTAAGCAATTTAGAGTTAGAATTTTCCCAAAGCTAAGGCTGTGACCAAAGCTGAATCAGAAATAGATAGACAGTCAGAATAAAGGAATGAAATTCTGTATCATTCTTACTATTTTTATATTATCTTTAAAATAAAATTTTTAAAAATATTAAATAGGGGCCAGGGAGATGGCTCAGTAGAATAAGCGCTTCCCTGGCAAGCACAAGGGTCTGAGTTCAATCCCTGGTTCCACAAAAAAAAAAAAAAGATTAAATAGAAATTATCAAAAAAGAACGTTTCATAAGTTGCAACTTCCATTAAGTCAGTGACACTTAGGAACCAGAAAGGCATGAATGTAAGAAGGCAGAAAGTTGAAAGTTTAAAATGAGAGTCAAGAACTGAAGAAAAAAAAAAGCAAATAAAACAACAAAAAAGTAGAACTAGGAGCAGTGACCTATACTTACTCCATGTTTATTGATATATGCTGATTGTCTGTATATGACAGAAATGTACACAATAAATATATGTGTATACAATATATGATTCAAATGCATTATCTCATGTAATACTCCCAATAAGTTTAATAAGTAGATCGCTTATAAGATAGGTATGTAAAAGCCTAGTTTGCATATGAAGAAAATAAAGCTTCTGGAGCTTAGGTAACATCTCCAGTACTAGGATTCTAAGTAAGGAGTAGTTCTAAACCTAGTACATTTTCATATTGTCCTAGAGAGTTAAATAGTAAGTACTCAGAGTCACATTACCTGCAGACAAAAAGCAGGTAACTCGAGGTAACTAAAGCAACTCACTACTCAGTCTCACAGTTTGTAAATGATCCTTCCATGCAGAAATCCACTGAAGTAAGGCTACTTTGGATCTGCTAGTAATGTCTAAGTAGGAGCCTTGGTGTGATGAGGAGAGAACTCTGCCAGACCATGAAGCACTCCCTGCCTTTGCACATAAGCAGGCCCACACTGGTTCATGCAGCAGCCCCCCACCCACTGATAGATCCTACAAAACTGTTGTCCAAAACTGTTCTCTAAAACAGATGCAAAAATAAGATAATTTCATGATAGAGCCACCTAACAAGTTCATGGCTACCAAACCAGCACTGAAAAAAATCTCAAGGCTATCCTAGAGAAAAATAAGGAAGTTAGCAGTGACAAAAGGTCTAATCTAAGAAATAACATCAGGTATGTTGAGTAGTTAAGTAAAGGGAATCAACAATAGAAAAATATAACAAAGAAATAAGTCAATACCTATCAGTAATAACTCTCAATGTGAATGGTCTTAATTCCCCAATCAACAGGCACAGATGGCCAGAACAGATCAAGAAACAAAATATAATGATATACTGTACTACACAAGAAACACAATTAACCCCAAAAGAAATTCATATACTAAAAATCAAAGGATGGAAAATAATATTCCATGCTACAGTAACCTAATAAAAAGCATGTATAGTTATCCTGTATTTAAACAAAGTGAACCTAAAGCCAAGCTATAAAAAAAAAAGAAAAGGCAGTCACTACATATTGGTTCAGGGAACAATCCAACAGAGAGAGGTAACAATTATTAATATATGTGCACCAAAAATCATAAAGCAAGTACTACTGGACATAAAAGACAAGATAAATATAAACACAATTATACTGAGGGATCTCAATACTCTACTGTCACAAGCAGTTGTATTAACTGGACAAAACAAAAATCAATAACCAAGTTGAACAAAACCTCCAAGTAAATGCACTTAATATCTACAGTGTTCCATACAATAAAGGAATACACATTCTTCTCAGTGGCACATGGCACTTTCTCCAAAATAGACTACACACTAGTCAATAAAGCAAGCTTAAGTATATGTAAAAGAACTGAAGTCATACCATGTATATTACCAGATCATAACACAGTGATACTAGAAATTAAGAACCAAAGAAAATGCAGAGGTTATGCAAATGCATGGAAACTAAACAATAGGTATTGCTCTTAAATAAATGAGTTACTGAATAGATCAAGAAGAGGACAGTTTCTAGAACTAAGCAATAATCCCAGTACAACATAACAAGACATATAGAACACAATGAAAACAATCCTAAAGGGGAAGTTTATAGCTGTGAATGCACATGTCACAAAAACAGAGCCAGCCCAAGTAACCTAATGTATCTCAAGATCCTAAAAGACAGGAACAGTTCAAATCCAAAGCTAGTGCAAAGAATGGAATTATTAAGATCAGAGTAGAAACCAATGAAATTGAGACCAAAAAATATGAAAAAATCAATGAACAAATAGTTCTTCAAAAGAACAAATACAATAAATAAAGCCCTTAACTTAAAAAGTAATGGATGTAAGTCACTGCAATTAGAAATGAAAAGAATTAAAGCACAACAGATACTGCCAAAATAAAAACTATTAATAACTACTTTGAAAACCTGTATGCCAATAAATTGGATGATTCAAAATATATGGATAGATTCCTAGATTTTATATATATAATATATTATATATAATATATATTATATATATGAATTATCAACCAAATCAAGATTTAAAACTCTGAATAATTAAATAATAAGCAATTAAATTTAAGCAGTAATAAAAAGCCTATCAACTAAGAAAAGCCTAGGTCCAAATGGATTCACTGCTAAGTTCTACAAAAACTTCAAGGAAGATCTAACACCCATACTTTTCAAACATTTTACTGAAAGGGAAGTATTTCCAAAGTCATATCTAAAAACTACCATTACCTTAATTCCAAAACTAGACAAGAATGCAACCAATAAGAGAAACTATAGACCAGTCTCTTTAATGAATATAGACACACCTCTGCAGCCTCCTGGCAAATAGAATGCAATGAATCATCAAAAAGAATGTACAGGGCCGGCCAAATAGCTGGAAAAACTGGCTGTCTACATGCAGAAGACTGGATCTATACCCATATATCTCACCATATGCTAAACTAAAATCAAAATGGGTCAAATAACTAAATGTTAAAGAAGAAACACTTAAACTTCTGGCAGGAAAAATAAACTCTTGAAGTAACTCTTGAAATCATAGAAAGGTGTAGGCAAAGACTGTGAACAGAATCCCAGCTGCACAGGTAATAGTACCAAGAGTCAACAGATTGGGATCACATTAAATTAAAAAACTTTTATATAGAAAAAGAAAAGTGAAAAGACAACCTATAGGATGGCAAAACCATTTTACCAACTATTTTCAGACAGAAAACTGGTAACTAGAACATGTAAAGTGGGCAGATAGATCTTTCTCCAATGGGAAGGTGATCAAAATATGGAAAGGAGGCAGGAGAGGGAAAGAAAATGAAAAAGGGAATTAAGATGTGTTATGTATATTACCAGCTCCACATAAAAATGTAAACTTTACTGTAAACATGAACTAACAAAAATTTTTAAATAATTAAATAAAACAGGAAAGTAGACAAGGAATGGAAAAACTTTTGGCTGGCAGATAGTGGCTCAAGTCTCCCCTTAGAAGCTGGTGTTTTTATTAATGTTGTATGGTATATCCATAAACAATCAGAGCACTTGTCAGTGGCTGGTTTAACTTACTAAGTGCTTTAAACCAGTAGAACAACAGGCAAATTCTTTATGTGGAGAAAGCGTAAATGTAATTATTTTAAATAAGCAAGTATTCACCATCCCTGTTGTCCTGCTGGGGTGTGTTTATTGGATGTTTGAAAACTAACTTGTTAATTGACTAATGAAATCATCACTTCCCAACTACTCAATCATAGTGAGCTTTCCATCTAATGATAAGTTACATATGATTAGTTAAAATAGAGTGTGCCATAGGCAGAAGTTCCTGAGACAGAGTTTTTATTGGGGTGGATATTTTGAAATATGATCCTGAGCTTGCTTATGAATAATCTGGGTGTTAGCAAGTCCCCCACCATGAACTTCCAGGTACTTTCTAATCTAGGGATGTACTTCCAGAGGTTAATAGAGGTGTATATATAGAGGTATATGTAGAGGTTAAAAACTAATAATAGCCACTCCAAATTCCACTTATTATATTAAGGAAATATCTTCACAGTACTACTTGCTTTTTTCTTGTTTACATTTTTTAAAATTAGGAATTGAGCTAATCTGTGAAAAAGACATTGATCTGGCAGCCCAAGTGCAAGAACTATTGGAGTTTCTCCATGAGAAGCAGCATGAATTGGAGCTCAATGCAGAGCAGACCCACAAGCGACTAGAGCAGTGTCTCCAACTGCGGCACCTCCAAGCTGAGGTCAAACAGGTGAGCGTGGCCTAATGCCTGTTCCTGCTATGAGTAAGATACCCACAGCCACACCACAGGTGTACTCTTTCAGTATCCACGCCTTGGAGATAGGTAAGGTAAGGTTGAGTTGTGTTACTACTTGAGGCAAGCCACTTTAACGAATAGATTTAATGGTGCAAGAGCTCAAACTATAAATGTGCTATCTTTCTCTCACGTGACAATCTAGGGAGATCATTCCAGAGCTTTCCCAGATTATTCTGTTATTGATTCTATTCTAGAACTTCTTCCCTATGATGGATTGTCTCATATTTTCTATGAGAAACATAACTTATTTTTATCAATAAACATTCAGGCTTTAAAGCAGGTTGGTTAATTTGTGTCACTTGTATTGGCACTATATAGTTGATAGTCATTAATCAGTAGCAGTTGTCCTCACTGTTTCCAATATATGTGTGAGTCTTAAAAGAACCATTTCTTTTCATTTTAAAGTTGATTTTAAACAGAAAGAAAGAATTCTTATATGCAGGAGGCATCATACCAAGTATTTTACGAGAAGAAACACTCAGATCTCCGGGATATACACATATTGACCAATAGCACATTTGTCAATATTACTGTTATAAGAAGACCCAGTGGAAATTATTGTAAACATAATGATTGGAAGATTTTTTTTACAACATCAGCTTGAAGAAATGAATGTACAGTAATTATTCTATTTCTATGTGCCCTTTCTCCCTCCCCTCAAGCACTCACTCAAGAAGATACTGATTCCTCTATCGCAGAAGAACCCACATGTTTAGAGGGGTCACCAACAATAAGGAAAACACACAATGTCAGCCTATATGATCTACAATGACCTCCCATCAGGGCAAGTGTCACACTGTTCAACTGTAGTGATTGCTGCTTTCAGCTTCATACCCTCCCAAGCAACCCTACCACCCTGCTCCTTATACGGAGCCCAACCCAAACTATCCCAAGTGAAAAATATCTTCCACTTTTAAACCCCTTCCTGTGTGCAATGTCTGTCGGTGCTTTTAGGTATAAATGTATTGATTTAGCACAAGGAACAAAAAATATATTTTATTTAACTAAGGCTCAGGCACTTAGATTTCAGGATGTCTCTTGCTAATTCCTATGTCATTGCTATTTGTTACATCAGTCAAAATTATCTTTTCCACTCCCCTTCTCTCCCCATCAGTTCCTAACAAGAGTCCAGGCACATTCCCTACTGAAAGTCTATGTCCAGGGCAAATGAACTCACTGAGGCCCATAAGAGGGCAGATCACAGAGCTGCCATCCCAGTGTTTTCTGTTTAATTACACTAGGATTATGCCTGAGTCTCTAGACAGACATGTTATTCATGAAATCATAGCAGGCCAAAAGCAGTAGTAATGTGTATACAAATTCTGAACTTTTAGTAATAACTATATTACTTTCTGCTCATAAAGAAGCACTTTCTCATTTATGATCTCATTTTAAGAGAACAGGCCCATGGAGGAAGAGAAATATTGTGCTTATTTTATAAATGAGGAAACTGACCTACCATAGGATTAGTGGTCTCCAAGGCCTCTTGAATAGTTAGCTAAAAATTGAACCCAGGCCTCCTAAGTCCAAGATTTACCTCTACAAGGCCCCACATCCACCAACCATCCCAGAAGCAATGGAGAAAAGCCCACAACCAAAACAGTCTTGAGTTTTACCTGTCCTCACCAGCACTGTAGATGAGAAGACATCCTACAGAAAGAGTGGCACCTGCCTGAGGTCAGCCAGGCTGTGGAAGGTTATCAGTCTTTCTGTGCTTTCATGCCTAGTACAGAAAATGACAAAAATAATTACATGAACATACACATGACAGAAAAATCATTCCTATTTATGAAATGAAATTAATGTATATTTCATTTATGAAATGAAATATACAGTTTTCCTTTTTTACCTTGTTTTTACTTATTTTTTTACTCCAGCATCAAAAGATTTGATTTCCTAATCATGTTTTTATCAGCTGATATTAAATGGAAAATTTTCATTGTTGAGATATACATTCTATATAAGATGGGGCCTGAGATGATCATAGATAGCTTGTCAAATAGTTCACTAAACTGTCTATACATAAATAAACCTTGTTTGACTAAAAATCTGTATATATTCCATTCATAGTTGCATTAGTTGGAGAACTAAAGAATTCTTCTATAAGGGTGGGGAAGTGCCTTCTCCCTAGCATGGCAGAGATGGCACACAGTGGGATTATAGTTCCAAACTATACAAAATTGTTCAAGTCCAACTCTGAAGAAACCTACAAAAGCCTTTGAAAAAGACAGTGGCCTTTCAAGGAGCCAAGGGACTGCTGCATGGTTAAACCATCATGCCTCATTAGACAGCCTTGTTTTCCATGTCAGGGTAGGTTCTTTCTTTTAGATTGGACTGATTCAGTTTTAGAGAAGGCATTTGTGTTTGATGGAGATTGGTGGAGCAAGAAATATTGATTTGGAAGCTGTTGACACTTGGGAAAAGGGAGTTAATTTAGATGTCAGTATTGATCAGTGAAGCTAAATTTAGCTACTGACTTCAGAGTTTCTCTTGAATATACTCTCAAAAAAAAAAGAAAGAAAGAAAGAAAGAAAGAAAGATATCTTAATTGAGATGCCATCAGTGCAGACCGAAAGGGAGAGGACAGTAATGTGTCGTGATGTAGCTCTGTTGTTGGAACTCATAGATTAAAAGTTTAGATTTGACCATGTGGCCCTCATAACCTTAAGGGTAGCTATACTGAAATTATATATGAAACTGAAATTTTAAAGAGTCACGACACACACAATAAGCTGAAAACTACCTTTAAATGTTCAGAACAAATGAAATTGATGAATGTAATAGATTTTTATCGGAGGGATAACATAGGACCTTATATCTAAATTATCCTCCACATCTCTGGCAAAAACCTGGACCTTGGAGAGCAATGTCTCCCCTGATTACACAACATGATCCAGGTCCTTAGACCACCCACAAGCCCCTCAGATTACTTCCAGGCCTCACAGAATTCTTTACTTCTAGGAACGTTGCTATTCAGGTAAAGATGACCTTGCATCTGTTAAATAATTCAGGAAGATTTTTTAAAAGAAGACTAAATGGACATAAAACTAAGAGAATTCCTATATGTATTTTTGCAGAGCAGTATATTTAACGAAAAAGAAACTAAAATGAATTTATAAGTTATTGGATTGCTACTTTGGGCTAAATGCTGGTTAAAATTTACATGTGATCAAGACAGACATTTAAAACAAAGGAAAAACACTGGCCTTGTGCTCCAGTGGAGAGGACTGTGTTTAGTTCTGGTAACTGTGTAAGAATTTAAAGTTGGGGCAGATCCAAAAGGGGGCAACCAATATGTGTATGTACCAGCTCCCCACAGTGAATATATTCACTATGTATTGCAAACATGTACTACTGTAATGCCATGAAGGGTTAATATGTACAATCTAATGGATCATGAATTTTAGTAGTAAGGAACTCTAGAATTATGATAGGCTCCTTGATACCACCTGAGGAGCGGAGAATTTTTCCTATGGCAAAAGTTTCAAAAATGCCTGTGACAGGTCATCTCCAGTAGTAGTTCTTAGAGTCAGTTGCTTTAAGTGCAACCCCATAGCTTTATTATAGATGTGACCTTAAGGATGTGTGACCTCAAGTCATGTGCAAGCAGCCTCCCCAAACACATGATCACAAGGCCTAACCTGACCAGCTCACATGACATTATTGTGTGTGGACATTCATGATGTCCAGTTACCCCAATCCACTCTCCCAATATTAGCTTGTGTGAGCCTCTTTAGCATGAGGAAATAATAGGTAGCAATTTGAGTCTAATCTCAGGCCACGCTGAACTGTTGGCCTAGCTCTAAGTAGCAGTATTTCACCAATCTCTCATTTCTGTCTACCCCATTTTCTCTGTAACCCTAAGAGTCCAGGGGAAGTCTTTAAAATTTGAAAGAAATGGGATGTTAAAGTAGGAAATGATCTTTAAAAAAATCTCTCCCATTAGGCAAATCATCACCTCAGATAACCAATCTATATAAAATGTTAATTTTATGATTTGAAAAATATGTACATTATTTCAAGTTTTCTTTACCCTTTGCTTTAGGCAAGTAAATGTTCACATTTTACAGATGAGAAAACTAAGCTTTAGATTAAATAACACTTTCAAGATCACACAGTTTGAGATCAGTATAATTTCTAAATTTATTTACAATATTTCTTCTACTACCTAGCACACATTTGAATGTTCATAGGATAATGACAAGTATGACAACAAGAAAGATAAAATATCTTAGTAACATAAAATCATACTAAAAGATTGTTGGTGATCAAAGTATAGAGTGCTTAACAACAATCTTAATAAACTACATTGGATCAGAATATGCCAGTAAGTTCATTCAAATTATTCAATAGAGCTTAATATATCGATTTTTTTTCTAATTGGGAAGAGTATAATGAAAAATCACATTACTTAGCTTTCCACCAAACTGAAAATCACAATGAACACCAATACTAACACCAACAACATTGTCATCATCCAGCTTTACATCTCTAAATATGTTGCATTAACTCTGCAATGCAGAAAGGAAATGAATAATTATCCATATTTTTACAGAAAAATTGAAATTTAGAAAGGCTAAATGACTTTTACCAGATAGATAAAAAAGTTTGTATTTTGACTTAAATTTTATGTTCTGTCTATACTTTGCTAGTTTTACTTCTAGCATTAACTTGTTCCTGGGGATCAGTGTCATCATGGATTAAAACTGTGGATCTAAGTGCATTTAAAAATACATGCATTGTTATCTTCCAAAAAACAAGTATTTAGTACTTCGAAGACCTAGAATGCTTTTATAAGCAGCATTTGGGAAATAAAATAAAAATAAACAAAGATATGGAATGAACTGATAAAAGAAGTAGGAACTGCACCATGTTGTATTTCTAAATAGAACACTGGTAAAAGGTAGCCCCTGCACCATAGCTATAACTGATGTTTCCAGTTGGCTTGAGAAAGCAGTCTAGCAAGACTCAGGGGCCCAGACAGAGCATTGATTTGTGATGCATATGGAGAAAGTGTTTTTCTGACACCCTTAAATGAATCTCCAAACTAAGTGTCATGCAGTGAAACATGGTACAAGGACATAGTTCAAGATGTACATAATGAGTTCTATTTTCCAAAGAGAGGAAACATTTAGGCATTCGATCTATGAATGCACATACCCAAACTTGCAGGCAGTTTTTCAAAATCATTAGCACCTCTAGCCAGCCAGCCACAGTCCCCCAGGGACAAAGGTTTCACACGTACATGCCAAGCAGTTGCTTTATGAAACTAATTGCTTCACAGAGTGGTGTCTTAGCCATGTTCTGACAGACTGGTCATGAATTAACTCTCAATCCAAATATCCCACCTCCAGCAGGATTTATGCCCAAGTGTTATCTACACAAAATAAAAGATCATTCATTTTCTTCTCCAGTGATGAAGTTTGAAAGATGCCTGTGAGAGTTGAGGCAGGAGAGAAGGCTTAGTGTTTTCCAGCTGTTCAACATGAGGTTGAGGGGAGCAGAAAATCTGAAAGCAAATCTGAAACAGATCATGGTGTCTTCTCCTTTAGCATGAAGTAACAGATGGTATTTACTGATACTGAAATTTAAGAATAACTTATTTCCTCACCAAGCAAAAACTCAGCTCCCTAGAAATGAAGACCATGTTTTGGTGACCAGACAAACATGGTAGAGCCTAATCCTTCCAGTTGGATTATTTTTGCTTATTTTATTAACAGATAAGTGCTACATCTGTGTATAACCTAGAACTATCTAAACAGTGTTCGGTGTTTCTCTTCCTGTTCTAAAATTCCCCAACTAAGTTTTCTTACCCCCAGTACCACTGACAAAGGTCATCAAGAAGTTATATCTAATTTATACATAGCTACCAAATTATTTGATTGTAATTTGCTCCCCTTTTTTTGATGATCCACTATCTGAGTTTTTGTGCGACTTTGCTTCTTTTCTCTCTATGTCCTGCTTCCTTTGGATTGTATCAAAAGCTCAAGTCCATCTACTCTTAGTTGATCTTTAAGGTGTAGGAGGTTGGGCCCACTGCCCAGGCATAACTGGGTATTCTCCATTTCTAAACAGTGCTGCACTGTACCCACTGTATGTAGAGTAATGTGCTAGGTACCATCTGAGATTAAGATATGACCAATAGATTATCCCAGTTATCAGGAATTTTACAATCTGAGAGGGAATGAGACGTAGGTTGAAATAACTGAAGGAGATGGTTTGTGGTGATTGCCCTCAAATTGGTACCTACTAAAGAGTATGGTTGTTTTTGATGAGGATATTATTTCCAACAGGAGTGATTAGATGCAGAAGATTCCAAGAAGTTACTGCTATTTGAACTGGGCCTTTCAAAAAGGAAATATCAACAGTTAATATTTATTTATTTATTTATTTATTTACTTATACCATTGTATTTACTTAGACATATATTAAAAACAATCAGATGAAGTTATGCTTAATTAAGTGGGTGAGGAAGTTGGGACCAAAGGCTGATGGGGGAAGAGATAATGTATGAAGCCAAGAATGAAGTTGGCATGTAAAATAAGCTCCTTATGGCATAGGTAATAGAAAGATTAGGGTGATGGTCATTTAAAACCCTAGCCAGGCATAGTAGCCCTTGCTTGTCATTCCAGCTACCCAGGAGACTGCAGCAAGAGCATTGCAAATTTGAGGCCACCTGGGCTACGTAGTTAGACACCATCTCAACAACAAAAAGACAATTTGGGCTTTTCTTTTTTCATTTTGAGACAAGGTGTAACTGTGTAGTTTAGACTGGCATGGAACTCACTATGTATCCCAGGCTGGCCTTGAACTCACAACACTTATCCTTCTTTAGCCTTCTTAATGCTGGGATTGTAGTCATGTGCCACCACACCTGGCACCAGCAATTTTTTTTAAATGTTTTTGAGACAGGTTCTCACTATGTTGCCTAGGCTGGATTCCAACCTTTGATCTTCCTACTTTAGCCTCCCAGGTTGTAGGGATTACAGGGATACACCACCATACCTCATACAAGATCTTTCTTTTAGAGAGCCTTCTGACTGAAGCACCACTCAGAAAAGGTAACAACTCCCAGGAAAGCTGCTGAAGTCCACTTACCTCTGTGCTTGTCCGAATGCCGTAGGTCCTGGGATGGATCCGCAATGGAGAGTCCATGCTCAATGCTAGCCTGGTCAACGCCAGCTCTTTGTCAGAGGCAGAGCAGCTACAGCGGGAGCACGAGCAGTTCCAACTGGCCATCGAGGTAACACCCCAATCTGGCTATCACTGTCTTCTGTCCCCATTTTGTTCTGTACTTTAGGTGGGGAAATTCTTGAGATGTGAGCATTGCTTTACATGCTGGAGCCCTCACTCCTTGTGAAATGGCCCTAGAGCCTCCCCACCCCTATCCATGAATGGGGAAGCACATGCAAGGATACACTTCCCCAAGAAAGCCTGCTATCACAAGTCAGCTATTCACACTACAGATGAGACTTTGTGGTTCTTTGGTACCTTCTGCTTCTAAGGAGCTTTTACACAGAATGGGCTATGTGCCAGGTGCAAAATGTAGGGCTATAAGGTTAGAAGTTAATTCTAATTGAAGATCACCTAAAACTGAAAATAAGTAATTGGCATCTTATTTTTAAAAATGTAGTTGATAGGTGAAAGTCTGCCTTTTAACCCATTTATGCCAAAGATTAAATTTTTTTTAGTTTTTGCATGAAATTCCTGTTATGTAGAAAAATTCAAGAACCAAGAATTTGAAGAGAAAATATTGTATTACGTTCCATTGTTATGGATGTTCCAAATCTGAATCATAGACATTAAAGGGTTAACAAAGACTATGAGCTTCTGAGTAGTTTGCTCTAGTTTGTCTCACTGACAGTAATTGTTCTGATAGAAATGAGATTTTAAAAATCATAGGCTGGGGAGATAGCTCAGCAGTCTAAGCACTTGCCTGGCAAGCTCAGCGACCCAGGTTTGAACCCTGGTACCTCATGCCATGCTGACTCCAGAACCCCAGGCATGCCAGGTGCTCCAGGCCAGCCACTGAAACCATGCATGGTAGGGCATGCCTGTAATCCCAGTGCTGGGAAGGCTAGACGGGAGAATCACTATGAGTCTAAGCTGTGTAGTAAGACCCTAGACCAAATGATTTTTAAGATAGAAACTGCAACTAGAAATTCACCAAACAGAACCTTTAAAGCCTAAAATAGAACTTCATTTATGATAACCTAATATATATAAATGCTGTCTTGCTTTAAATAACACCTTTAATTATCTTTTCTGCTGCTAGGGCATTGTCCTTCCCTAAGAGACTTAAGCTGATTACTTTACAGTGGTGTGAGAGAAATAGTAGGAAATGGGACAAGGGAGCTATATTAAAAATAAAATAAGTTCAGTGCCAGTGGGAAAAGAGACAGAGAAAAAACTTCAATTACTCATTACTTGTGGTTCAGTGTAGAACTTAGCCCATTTCTAAGTATATAAAAACTGAAAACATGTTGTTTTCTTTTAAAAAGTTATTGTTAGTGAGAATTTTGTATAAGCCAGAATAATAAAATTTATGTGTGTCCATAAAGATCTTTTAATAGTTATCCAACTGATTGCTAATGATGTTAAACTTAATGCTGATCGAATTCAACTATTTAATTGTATTGAAACCACCTTTTATGCATAAAATTAAGTTAACATGAAAGACATGTTCCCAGAAGATATTTGATACATTCTTAGAAACCATTACTGGTCCTAGAAGTACTATATAGGATTTTTAAGATTTAAAAATAAACTATGTTGTTTACACATTTTGAGCAAATCATTCTAAGAAGGAATTAACCAGAGGACAGAAATTTTATTATCATTAGCTCTATTGAAGCCTATTGATACATCAAAATATGATAGTATTAGGATCTGTTATTATAAAAAAATCAGGATGGGATTATCATCAGGCACACAGTTCTTAAGGTCCTGTATATAAAGACAGCCATGAGTATTTTGACAGTCAGACCAGCTATGAGAAGTGCTTATCAGAGATAAGACATGTTGCATTTGGCCATTCTCCTGCTTATTTAACTTTTTTGGTGGTGGTGGCGGAGATCAAACTCAGGACCTTGTGCTTGCCAGCATGTACTTATTCCACTTAACTATATCTCCAGCCTGCTTATTTATCTTGAATGAAAAGGTTTACATTGCCCAATCAGGTGACTACAATTCCAGTCCCTTAATGTAATGTTTGGTAAGTAAGATCAAGTGCACAGCATGCTTGACTATCTCAGTGAGCTGGCAGGAGAACGTGAGCAAATACTCTCTTAATGCTATTGAAATGACCAAATCCCACATGGATATATATATATATATATATATATATATATATATATCATACTAAATTCTAATGAGATGCCACTCACCCTTATAGCATAAAGGCATAGAGACTCATTAAGCATAATCGTTTCCTAATTAGTGCTGGGTTTCTATATAGGTACAAGCCGATCAAATATTCTTGGAATTGATGGTGAGGTAAAGATGTTTCTAGCTTGGTGTCTGTAGTCTCAGGAAGGCATGACAGAGCAGACAAAAGTACTGGAAGATATTGGGTATGGGAGGAAGGCAGGATCTACAGCATGTTAGAATAACAAGGAGAGTAGAACCTCTTTGAACATATGCTCCTTCTCCAGAGGGCCTGTACTGCTCTTTAAGTATAGATCAGATAGTACATCAAAAAGGAAATACTCCAGAGAGGACATGAGCAACTTTAAAAGGAGTACAGATAGTTTAGTTTGGCTTATCTATTTGGATGGTGTTATGGAGAGCTTTATATGATTGTTTATAGGGAACAAAATTTGTCTTCTTGAACCCTAAAAAAGAACCCTAAGTTCAATCAGAAAAAAATGAAAGAGCCAGTGCTGGAATAATGATATTATCTATTGTGTAAACGTTTAAAAGTGAAGGAAGGAATTACTGGCAACCACAGCAGAAAAATACACACATACCAGAACTATACTGAACACACCAAAATATCTGCCAACCCTAGCTTGAGTGGCTGCATCAGATTGAAGGCTTTGATCTCCCCAAAGAAAGTCAAAATGTTTACCTAAATCAGCCTTGACTTTAGGCAGACTTCCTCAGAGTCATTCAGAAGGGTAAGCAGTGAACATTAGACAGCACAGCTTTATCAAGCAACCCTAGATGATTATCTCTTGTTAGTATCCAGGATACATCAGATTTGTCTTCAGAGCCTATGAACTTCATAGAGAGAAGCTGAGTTTTAAAACCTATTTTTATTTGAAATCTTCCTTGGCATTTTAAATATAAATATTATGCCAAAAAGTAGGTAAAACTGGACAATATATTCAATTAATTCCCCCCAATTTTCTCCTGTGTACTTCTACTAAACAGTAATGCCCTTAACAATCCATGTCTTAAAGTTATAGCACTCAATAGGATTAGATAATATGAAATAGAAATAAATGCAAAATAATGACTTTAGTTCAGCAAAGCAAAGATTATGCCTTGTGAGTAAGACTCTATCACTTAGAAAAATAAAGGGGAAAGAGTTCTTAGGGCTATCAGATAATAATATGTTTCAGATTAAGAAGGAATTTATTACATAGTATAAATTAGAAGAAAATCCAGGCTACTGCTCCACTCTGAGAGTAAAAGAAATAATAACGATTTATGATGACTGTTACATGCTGGTTTTGTATATTGAGAAAAGACTAGATAGTTATAGTAATTACTTGTTTATCTGGTAACCCTTCTTCCAAATGAGAATTCTTCTAACCCTGGAGATAAAATGATATGGTGCTAGCTAGTGGAAAGAAAATAGGTCTGAAACTAGGTCAAATCTCAGTCTTCTTTTTTTTTCTGAAATTTTATGCCAAATATTTATTCATATTTATATCTTCGCTTGTAGAATGGATACATACATAATAAAACTTCATAGTTTATTTCAAACTTCAGTTTTATTCCAGGTTTCATTACTTCCTTGGTTATAGACTTTTGGTTAAGTCATTTAGCCAAATGAACACCAGTTTCTTAATCTGAGCTGGAGAAAAGAATATCCACTTTGTAGTTATGTTGGGAGAGCTAGAAAATATATGCATGAGTACAGTGCCTAGCACAGACTGTTCCCTTGGATGAATGACATCTGTTTAAATGATTTTTGAAACTGTTCTTGCCTTGAGTTTCACAGTTTAAGTAACAGGGTTGAGCCAAGCATTAGGTGAGTGACAGAGGGAAACAAAAGAGTAGTTTCCAGTGAGTCTCAAGCCTTCCAAAAACCCCTTGTTGAAGGGGGGGGGCATTCTTAAGGAGAGTATCAATGAAAAACTGGGACACAGAAAGCCCAGGCATTCACCAAAGGCAGAAGGAAGGATGTTGGCAAACGGAAGAACACACGTGGTGTGCTCTCAAATGGTTAATGAAAAGAAGCAGTAAGTAATAATGTTACAGAATTGGAGGGAATTTTAATGTCAGCCTTTGAATTTTGGACTTACTTTCATAACAATGAGGGAAAACACTGCAAGCTTTTGAATTGACAGAAGGGAGTAATACTTAAAGCATAAAATCAGAATTTTGAATTTGGAAAAGATGTTAGAAATCATCTAGTAGAAGCACTTCCTACTGTAGAAAATTAAGTGAACATGTAAAATACTGAAGGATAAGAGGATGAATTAGGAGTGTAACTCAAAGACAGAGCATGCTGCTCTATCTTAGCTTGCTTGCGGCCCTCAGTTCTGTTCCCAACATCCATAAATGAATGAACAAAGTGGGTCCCTGAGTACCCATTAGTTTACTTCTTCTAGCTACACTCAACAATTAAGAGGTGAATGCTGATGCTGATATGTTATTCAGAACAAAGAACTGACTGTGGGAAGGCAAGGACCTGAAGGAGACTGGGTTGCTGGAGGAAGTTCCACTAGTGGAGCTACTACCAACTCAGGAGAAAGTGGAAAAAAGCCAAATGATGGTTGATAGACTGGCAAAAAATAGAAGTGTGTAGACTGCAGTCCCGCTGTCAGGACAAAGGGCAGATTGCTGTGGATCCACAAGTGTGGTGAAAAGGAGAGATTGTACTGAGACAAGGAATGCTGAGTGGACTAAAACAATCTCAGCACTGAGAACAGTCTCAGCACTGCCCAAGCAGGGCAAAAATGATTTCTGGAGTAAGGTCCTGGGCTTCTAGCTATCCCTCTTCATTGCCAGATCAGCTATACTTTCCTAAAAGTACAAAGGCCAAATTAGTACTGCACTTTTAGGCTAGAGTTATCCTAGCAGTTGAGGTGGCAATGCTGTTAGCTCCTTCAGGTCAGTTGGGCTCTGACAGTCTCATGTAGATCATCCACATCAGTCTTATGAGACTACAATCCTATTTAAAATCCTATGTGATTCTCTTCCTATTACCCAGTCCCTCAGCCTGGTCTCCCCACCTCCTGCAGTTAATGTGAACTCAGAGAAGACAAAGCACGTTTATTCAAAATCAGAAAGCATTTAAAAATAAGTTATGATAAATATGCACTAAAATAAAATGTAAATATCATGTGTTCAGTGACTTAGCTACTGTCTGCTCTACTCCTTTGGTGATGTAACTAAGGGAGGATAGGAGAGGTTACTCTTTAGTTTTGTTAATCTGCCAAATTTATTCCTCCTAATAGAATCTTTTTAAACTGTTTATTAATGTTTTAAATGTTTGCACTATTTGAGATTTACATAGTGTTTGTAATATACTCTGTGTAATCTGTAAAATGCATCAGTAGTCTCTGAAAATGTAGTGATATTTTTATGTTTGGCTTGAAAATGAAATTTAACTAACCAATAAAAGAACAGACTTACACACAGCTTCAGTTTCTCTACCATGAAAATTGAGGTGCCTTTAAATTCCAGACAGATGCAAACAGAAAGTAAGGAATGGGGGCAGGAGTTAGAGTTCTGAGATATTAGTTGATGAAAGTGTATGATATTCTTGTTTAAAATATGCTGTAGAACAATAATGTATTAATCATCTTGATGAAATGGATCAGTCATTTAAAGCTCTTTAACTTTTCTGCATCTTTCCACTCACGCCTCACTCCACCCCCTCCCATACCACACCTGGGTTGTTCCCATGGACCTCGCTCTCCACCCCTCGTGCCCAGTCCCTCTTTCATGCCACTTCCTTGCAGAAGACGCACCAGAGTGCCCTGCAGGTGCAACAGAAAGCTGAAGCTCTGCTCCAGGCCGGCCATTATGATGCGGATGCCATCCGGGAATGTGCAGAAAAGGTGGCCCTTCACTGGCAGCAGCTCATGCTGAAGATGGAAGACAGGCTAAAACTTGTCAATGCTTCCGTGGCCTTTTACAAAACTTCTGAACAGGTGAGGGAAAAGACTATGGGGCATGTGTGGCTGAGGCTGACAGGAGCTGTGTCCTGCCACACATTGCAGCTCTGTAGGAACAGTTCTCTCAGCATAACCTCTTTTTTTTTTTTTTTTGCGGAACCAGGGATTGAACTCAGGCCCTTGCGCTTGCCAGGG